>SOMO01000190.1:52745-70237 GCA_028128575.1 Paedocypris carbunculus | reverse complement strand
CTCTCTCTCTCTCTCTCTCTCTCTCTCTCTCTCTCTCTCAGTAAATTAACTTTACTGATATGATAAATCTGCAGGAGCATAAAAAGAAGAACATACGACACACACACACACACACACACACACACACACACACAATCCGCACAGAGCGGGTCTCAAATGGGTTCTTTTCTGTGTGAGGCGACAGTGTATAATCACAGCTAGAGGATATAGTGAGGTCTGTCTAACCTCAGTGTGTGTGTGTTTGTGTGTGTGTGCGCAGCTGGATGACTGCGCTCTGCAGCTGTCTCACAGCGCCGTGTACCTGGACCTGGACTCTACTCTGGCCGAGCAGAGAGACGAGCTGGAGGGGTTTCAGCAGGACGACAGCGGAGGGTGAGACAGCTCAGACCTGAAGTGCAGTGGAACTACACACAACACACGCTCACACAATTCACACACTCATACTACACACACTCACAACCCACTATACACAGTACACACAAATTACACATTACAGACTAACACAACATTAACACTAACACCCCCCCCCCCCTCTCTCTTATCCTCCGTCTCTTGTTCTGTCTGATTCTCTCTCTCTTTTCTTTTATCAGGAGAGGAAAGAAACACAGTGTGATTCTAAGAACCCAGCTGAGTGTTCGGGTCCATGCGTGTATTGGTGAGTAACACACACACACACACACACACTTTTATATGTCTCTGCTAAGCTCATCTTCAGTTCTTAAATGACCCCCGTGTGATTGTATGTGTGTGTGTGTGTGTGTGTGCGCAATCAGTGATGTGTGTCTATTCTTAGATTGCAGGTCAAGTGTCTCATTGGCTGTTAGAGAGTTGAGGGTCGAGAGGTTGACGGTCTGTCAATCTTGACATCTTGAAGTTTTCACTAGTGACCTCTGAATGTTTCACTGTGTCACACTCCTACTGTACCTGTGTCGTCACACCACGTGTGTGTGTGTGTGTGTGTGTGTGTGTGTGTGTGTGTGTGTGTGCGCGCGCGGTAGTTTATTTTTAGCTGCCGCTTTGTGTTTCCAATGTTTCTGGTATCAGACGAGTTCTATATCTTTAGAAGGTGCTGACAGATAGAAAGAGAGAGAGAAACAGTGTGCTAAGTGCTTACTGTACATTACCTCTCTGTCTTTCTATTTCCCTCCCCAATCTCTCTCTCTCTCTCTCTCTATCTGTCTCTCTATCTTTGTCTCTCTCTTTCTCTCTCTCTGTCTGTCTCTCTATCTTTGTCTCTCTCTCTCCCTCTCTCTCTCTCTCTGTCTGTCTGTCTCTGTCCCTCAAATGTCCACATCTTCGGTGCATTTTTGTGCACCGGTTTGTGTATTTTTATGAATTGCGTTTGTGAATCGAGGTACCACTGTATTTCCTCCTTATCCCAAAATGTGTAATTTTAGAAAAAAATGTGGCCCGCAAATCAAAATGTTTGCACACCCCTGCTCTTACCAGTCCCACCAACAAAACAATGTTGCTTTTATATCAGTAACTGAAACTGTAACTTTATTTTAAAGCTCTTTAACGTCTATGATGACTTGCGTAACCTCGGTTCCTCTGAATTAGAACGAGACAACTGTCAGATGGACTAACGATGGGAGATTTGATGACAGACGATTTGATGCTTCAACAACCTCTAAAACACTGCATTGAACGTAAAGTTCATGGCTGGATTAATTTGCATACGTCACCTTTGAACCCAAAACAGGTGTATAAAAGGGACACACGCCGTCATGCACATTACTTTTCGCTGATTAAAGCCTGTCGGGCAAAACAGACTTCCAGCGGCTTGTCCTGATGTGACACCGAAAGAACGTCTTGTTCCCTGACCATTCGGGGGACCGAGGTTATGCAAGTAACAAATAGACGTTCCCTTTTATCATCAGTACACTTTGACGTCTGTCAGATGGACTGGCGATGGGAGCGATGCAACAGCCCACATCTGGACAGCATCCGACTCACTACCTCTCTAGCACTTAACCGAGAGGCAGGAGTGCAGATCTTCAACAACTTGGGACGGTGAGTCTTGCCCAAAAAAGGGGTAGTGCTACTCACCTCACCAGGGGCCACCAGGAGAGGGAGGAGAGCCGTAGGCCCTGCTACTCTACCTCATCATTAAGGGAAAACACCGGCGTATACTTCGCATAGAGAAACCGTAATGATGCCTGAATCTGAGAAGCACTGGGGCACCCCTCCTTACGCTTGTTTGCTGTGCCAGGGAACAGAGGCTGGGGCTCCCAGAGAGCTTGGCCCTCTGTCGGCTAAAGCCCTCTTGTGTGATGAGCGGACTAGTAGTGTTTCCACCTTTTTGAGGGGATAAGGTCACTGGAAACGGAGACTGGCCCCAGGGGCTGGGGTTTGCTCCGCAGGCTTACACCATGCCGGTATTGCCCTTCACTGCAGAGAGTATCTGCGTGGTTACCGACCCTTTATCCAACTCGTAGAATCGGATAAAGGTATTGAGTGTAAACCAGCCGGCAGCTCTACATATGTCTGCTAGAGACACTCCTCTCACCACCACGACCGATGAGGCCAGACTCCTGGTGGAGTGAGCTCTCACGTCTAGCGGGCAAAGCAACTTATGGACGTGATTACGAACGATCTAGTGCAAGAGCCTCAGGGACGTCATTTCCCTTCTGCCGGCCACCACAACAGACAAAGAGCTGTTGCGAGCATCTGAAGCTCTCAGTTCGGTGCAAGTAGGCTCAGGTGACGCGTACTGGACATGTAGTGTCACTACCTGGTCCTTGAACGGGTACATCTAGTGGGCAATTTGGGCACGTTACCACGCCTGGGTTTCA
The DNA here is from genome assembly GCA_028128575.1 of Paedocypris carbunculus. Lineage (NCBI taxonomy): Eukaryota > Metazoa > Chordata > Actinopteri > Cypriniformes > Paedocypris > Paedocypris carbunculus. Next base: position 67,442 of record SOMO01000190.1, on the reverse strand, counting down.
GCACGACGTGCAAGTCTCCAGGACCAAAGGTTAGACCCTGAGGAACTGCAGAGAATGCCTCTAGGTCCCCGACCCATTTGACTAGACCAACGCTAGGATTAGCACTGCCTTGAGTGAGAGGAGCTTGAGACTCGTAGTCTCAAAGCATCTAGACCAGGGGTGGCCAACTAGTTAGAGACTAAGAGCCACTTTTTTTCTGTTACTGCAAAGAGCCAAATCATACACATGGGCACACATAAACATCATCCCATTCCTTAATCTTGTATGCAGCAGACACACACACAGACCTCTGCTCAGCCAGATTTAATGACAATAACCACACCAACATGATATTAGCTATTTTTCAACAGATATCATTGTGTGCATATTTGACTCATGCAATGTGATAGCTCCTGAAGAGCCGCAAAAAATTAGTTAAAGAGCCGCATGAGGCTCAAGAACCACGATTTGGCCACGCAAATTTTAGTGCAAACCAGAGTGGACAATGGGATCTTGGTGTGGCTGTACCCTGTACCTCCCCAGCCGTCAGGCTCGACTTGCGCTGTTTTTGTAAAGACACGCGGCAACAGAGAGAGGCCGATGGGCAGGACCTTGTACTGATATGCTCGGCCTGAACACAAAGCGTAGAAGCGGTTTGTGTCGAGGCAATATTGAGACATGAGAGCACGCGTCTTGAAGGTCGATAGCGGCGAACCAATCGAGAGGTGTCTGAGTGACCATCCTGTACAAGAACCTGTGCAGCTGTCGATTCAGGGACCTCATATCTAGAATAGATGGCATAGAGGCGATAGCGTGATCTCTCTGTCTGTCTCTGTCTGTCTGTCTGTCTCTCTCCATCTCTCTCTCTCTCTCTCTCTCTGCAGTGCTGTAACTGAATCTGTTGCTGAATCTCATCTGATCTGACCTGCTATATTACAGTGTGTCAGAATGAGAGACGGACACACCTTTCTCTCATTATCACTCTCACACAAACATGTTTCTTTGTGTTGTCTGTGTGTGTGCGTGTGTGTGTGTGTGTAGGTGTATTTGTGATGCTCTTGGCCCGAGGGAAGGTGACAATGATTTTTTTTATGTTCATCATCTGAAACTCTTTCTCTTTTTTTGAAAATCAGATCTTCTACTCTTCTTTTTCTCCAAAGAACATTTTTGAAACGATGCACAGTTACTCTTTCTGTTACTCGCCCATATGCCCAGTTTCTCTCTCTCTCCCACACACATACACACACACACACACACACACACACACACATTCTCTCTCTATCTCTCTCGTTCTCTGCTCCTCTCTATCTCTCTTCCTCAGAACATTCTGGCAGTTGTTTCCATGACATAGTCTGACATCACACATTATCATTGACCTCTCAATGCCTCACTGACCTTTTTCTCTTTCTCTTTCTCTCGCTCTCTCTCACTCCCTTTTAGAGAAACTGTATAATTGTAATGGTCGTGACCTGAGGAGGGCGCTGTTTTCACTGAAGCAAATATTTCAGGTACTGTTTTAATTCACACCTCACACACACACATTAATACAGAGTTGTTGAGCTGTGTGTGTGTGTTTCAGGACGATAAAGACCTGGTGCATGAGTTTGTGGTGGCGGAAGGTTTGACGTGCCTGATCAGAGTTGGTGCTGAGGCTGATCAGAACTATCAGAACTACATCCTCAGAGGTGCATCACTTTCCCTCTCCGTCTCTCGCTCCTGATTCCTCTATCGCTCTTCTTGTTCATCATTCCCTCTCTCTCTCTTTCTGTCTCTCTCGCTCCTGATTCCTCAATCACTCTTCTGGGTCATCATTCGCTCTTTCTCTCTGGCTACTGATTCCTCTATCGTTCTTCTGGTTCATCATTCTCTCTCTCTCTCCTCAGCTCTGGGGCAGATCATGCTGTATGTTGATGGGATGAATGGTGTCATTGGTCACACGGAGTCGATCCAGTGGCTGTATGCTCTCGTGGGGTCAAAGGTGAGTGGTGCTGAATGCTGCGCTGTGTGTGTGAATATGATGGTTTCATCTTTCTGCTCTAGTTTCGTCTGGTGGTGAAAACGGCGCTTAAGCTGCTGCTGGTGTTTGTGGAGTATTCAGAGTCCAACGCCGGCCTGCTGATCAACGCCATCAACGCCGTCGACAGCCAAAGAGGTCACACACACACACACACACACACAGAAATGCATCCACTGATGTCCTCGTCCAACAGAGGTCACACACACGTCATCATGTCGTGTGTGTGTGTGTGTGCAGGCTGTAAGTTATGGTCAAACGCTGTAGAAATTCTGGCAGAGAAGGATGGAGTCGACACAGAGCTGCTGGTGTATGTGATGAGCCTCATCAACAAGGTGAGAAATACACACACAAACCTACACACACACTCAAAGACACTCTCTCTCTCTCTCTCACACACACACTGTGTCTGTGTTGGGTCAGACTCTGGCGGCGCTACCGGATCAGGACTCCTTCTATGACCTGGTGGACGTGCTGGAAGATCAGGGGATGGCGGCGGTGACGCAGCGCTATCTAGGCCGGAAGGGGACAGACCTGGACCTGCTGGAGCAGCTCAACATCTATGAGGTCAGAAGGGCGTGATCCCAGGGGGCCGAGTGGCGGCGTGACGCTCTCGCCGTGTGTTGTCCTGCAGGCCACGCTCCGCCACGAGGACGGCGATGACGACGGACCGGCTCTCACCTTCAGCCGCCGGAAGAGGCGGGGTTTAGAGCGGCGCCGCAGCCTCAGACACTCGTTGGGGAAGCCGGAGCTGGCCACACCTCTAAGCCCCGCCTCCCCACGCGGCACAGACTCCCAGCCGTCGTGCGAGAGGTCTGACAACCTGTCTCTTCATATTGCGCCATCTCACACACTCACACAAAACACAAAAACACACTCGAACCAAAAACACACACACACTAAAAAAAAAATGTTCACAAATAACATAACATTTTACAAAAAGCTTTATCTCTGCCAATTCTGATCCCATGGGATCCCAAATCCCAAGTTTAATAATGTGTACACACGCGCCTATAACGCAGTTATATATTGATATACATTTTGATTAGTGCCGTCAAAGAGAACACATTTAACACACACAATTAACTTTAAGTGCTTAATCGTGTGAATTATATATAACGCCATTAAACACAGTTGCATTTTTTTTACTTTCGGAGTGTTCAAAGTGTTTAAGTGACACTGACCTACTTTCCCCCTCTCAGCAGCAACACAGACACAGTTCCTTTTCAACTGCAAATAACTTGCTCTGTTCAAAAAGCCAAAGCTTTAGATTCATACGGATTAGACAAACAGACAACACTGTATTTACTTACACTTATGTTTGTGTAAAAACAGACATTCTAAGCTTTATATAGACATATGTTTCATGTTAGAGTGATAAGTATTTATTAAGTTACAGTTCATTTTTAGCAGACAGAGAGAAGGCAAAACAGGTTTTGTGCTTCATTTTATAACTATTACCGTATTTACTCGACTATAAGTCGAGGATTTTCCTTAAAATTTTGGGCTGTAGCGCAGGATACAAGCGCAGTAATTAAATGAACATTTATGACACAAACTAAATACATCTTTCAGAAAACGGCACAACTCGTGCAAAGGAGCACTGACTCTGCTGGCCGCTGCTCTGTGCTCTCACAGGCACACATGCATGCGCACACTCTCGGCTCAGTTCTCTTCTGACTCTAGTCTCTTTTTGGCGTGGGGCTTCACAAAATAACGAGTCACACGGTGGATTTCAAACGTTGTATTTATTCCCAAAACACGAGTTAGCATTAGCCGTCCGACTCTCGGGAGAACTCCCTTGAAGGGGCAAGGCACTTTTCCCAGAAATTTTTAAAATGATAATGCAACCAAACCAATGACAAATTATACTTAAAAATAAATTAACAATAGCTTAAATAGATGAATACCAACATAAACAAACAGGTTTACATGATTTTTAGGTTTCCTTTACCACCAAGGATGTCTGAGCACTTTTACTTCTATAGGAAGGATTAAAGAGCATCAGAACAGGTGTTCTATCATTGATTCCCTGCGCCGCTTTAGTATCCCGATGGGCTCCAAATAACCAGAATTGAATTTATATGAAACCCAAAATTGGGTTTGTACTCACTTCTACCTATTCACTTTTCTCTCATTTCTTTCCTCCAACTTATAAGCGGGTCTAAACAGAATACTACAATCTCACAGCTGAAGTGGGGGGGGTCGACTTATAAGCGGGTAAATACGGTATTATTTTTACATAAAACACAACGTCCTGTTTTTATTTTATTAGTGTAACCTAAAAAAATATGTGCTTCCAACTTTCAATTGATGGATAAGTCTTATATGCAAGCCCCAAATGGCTTATACATTGCAAATTGAACAAGAATTTTACTAATTTATTTTAAAGTATTTAAAGGAGCGTTTATTTAGTGTTGAGTTTGCAATAATTTACAAATTATACCTCTAATTATACCATTAACTGGTTAAAAAAAGTGCCTTTTTTTAATTATTACCGTGGTTTTGAGGAAAGTACTTGATACTTGCTGCTGTCTGCAGTAAACCAACAGGAAGTGTGACCTCTCGTGACACCATTCCTCCATGTTCCGGCTGCGCACCTCATCAGTCCAGTCCTGCCCTAAACATTTCTGACTCCACCCCTCCATCCCCTGTCTCCAATCTCCATATAACTGACTTGACCATACCCCAACCTGACTCCGCCCCCTTCCACCATGTCTCCCCCCGCCCTCTTAGTAATCCCGCCCCTCCTTCCCTTCTGGAGACTCTGCTGTCCCAGCGCAAGTCCTGCATCAGCATCCAACCGACCAATGACATCAGCCCTTGTGGGCGGGGCTCGTCTGGGCGCCTGCCGTACCTCCCGCACTCTCCTTTTTTTCTCTTCTCCTATGACGTGGAGGAGAAACCCAGCGAGGATGACAGCAGGTAGTCGACTCACGCTGTGTTTCCCACGATGCACCGGCTCCGCCCAACTACCCCACCGCCCCGGGCGTGTCTCCTCACTGCGCTTTCTGTCTAACACGTGCATTACACCTTAGTTTGCAGCATTGGCTGCCGTGGCTCAACCTCCGCCTGATGATGTCACTCGTGTCACTAGATGAGGGTGTGACGTGTCTGTCTGTCTGTCTGCACCAGGTTTGTCTCTTCCACCGGTGCTCCGTCAACTCCGCCCAAACAGCACAGCGACAGGTGAGGGACGCCTTCTAGAGCCAATGACCTTTGACCTCAGGATGACCCTCCCCCCTAGACCTCCCCTGGGCGGCCTCCTCTCCTCCTCGTACCGGCAGCATCAGGAGTCTCTGGCCGCGGAAAGAGAGAGACGGCGGGTAGAGCGAGAGGAGCGACTGCAGCGGATCGAAAGAGAGGAGCGTAACCGTCACAGGTGAAACACACACACACACACACACACACAGGTCATCTACAACCGTGTGTGTGTGTGTTTCTTTGTGTGAATGTAGTAGAGATTATGCAGTGAACATGGAGGAGGCGCGACACGCCCGCGAGGAGAGGTAACATCCCTTTCTCTCTCTATCTCACTCTTGCTCTCTGTTTCTCTCTCTTTCTTGCTCTCTGTCTCTCTCTGTTTTTTTCTCTCTCTTTCTCTCTCCATCCCTCTGCCTCTCTTCCTGTTGGTTTGTCTCTCTCTGTCACTTTCTGTGTCTTGCAGTCACTCTCTCGTTTCTTTCTCACCCCTCTTTATCTCTCTCTGTCAGATTTAAGACGGCAGAGAGACTTGGTGCGGAGGAATTTGAGCGAGAGCGTGTCCGCTCAGGACCTCGAGGTCTACCACACAGTCCAGAGGAAAGCTGTCCGTCATCCCGCAGTGCCACGCCCTCCTCTGTGGAGGAGCAGGACATGTCCGTCACTCTCTCTGAAGCCGGTAAGGTCCGAACAAAGATTGCTCGTTTAAAAAACAAAGACAGCCTCAGTGATAAAGGTGACGCGTTGCAGATGTAGAGACAGGATCCGCACCAGAGGAGAAGGAAGCAGCGGACAAGCCGGTGACGGAGGAAGAGGAGGAGGAGGAAGAAGCTGCTGATGCTGAGGTGGAGGACAGCGGGATCCTCAGCGATAAAGAACGACAGAATGAAGAGGTTAACGAGAAGGACAACTGCTCGGCGTCCAGCAACTCCTCAGCCAGCAGCACACTGGACAGAGAGGAGACCATCAACACACACACTCAACCAGAACCCGGTCAGAACCGCCATCTGTGTCTATCTCACCAATCCATCCTAACAACAATTTTACAGTTGTTTTAATTTTTTTTTCTCTCCCTGTGACAGTTGGAAAATGCTTTCAGACATTAGATTTTATTACAGACTATTTTTAAAGATGTTTTACTATGACGCTAAGATTTGAATGTTGTCCTGTGCCAGAGAACTGGTCATAAACATGTTCCTTCAACATACTGGTTACACTAACTAACTAACTAACTAACTTACTAACTAACTAACAAACTGTCTTCTGTGATGCAGGTCAGTGGACGCAAGCCGTGGAAACAATAGAAGAGCCTGAGATCCTTCACAGCAAACTCTTTATGCTGGACATGCTGTACTCTCAGAAAGACGCTGAGGAGGAAGAGGAGGAGGAGGAAGAGCAAGAGCTGTGCGAGGACAAAGAGCGAGACGGAGGAGAGAAGGAGCAGGAGGAGGCGAGTGATGGCCAGAAAAAGAGCGAGAACAACGTCAGGGCGTTTGCCGAGCGCTTCGGGGACGTGGTGAAGAACCTGACGTCTCCGCCCGTGGACCCCCAGGAGCCTCAGGACAAGCCGCCCAAGAAGGAGTCCGAGCACATCTGGGATCAGCTGATGGCGCGGCCCCGGGAGCTGCGCATCCGAGACATGGACTTCACTGACCTGGGAGACGAGGATGACCTGGACATTCTGGAGTCGGGGGNCCACCTCCCCCGCCCCCGCCCCCCTGCCCCTTCAACCTCCCGCCTCCTCCTCTGGCCTTCGGTGGCCGGGTTCCGCCGCCACCTCCCTGCTTCTCCACCCCTGCCCTGCCCCCTCCGCCCCCACAGCACCCGGCCGGTTCTCCTCCTCTGCAGCCCAAGCGGAAGAAGACCATCCGTCTGTTCTGGAGTGAGGTCCGGCCCGCAGACTGGATCCACCGGAACCACCGACACCAGCAGGAGTCGCTCTGGTCCCGACTGGAGCCCGTCAAGATCGACACGGCCAAGCTAGAACACCTGTTTGAGAGCAAGTCCAAAGAGAGCACCGTCACCAAGGTGAGTGTGTGTTCCCTCCTTATCTCACACACACATTTTCTCTTTTATAAACAAACAACACACACTTTCTTTCTCTTTATTGCACACAATCATACATTTTCTTTTGCACGCGAAACACATATACACACACTTTCTCTTTATAAACAAACAACACACACACAATCTTTCTCTCAATTATATACACACAAATATTCTCTCTTGCACACATGTAACATACACACACACACACACACACAAACAAGCACAATATAACTTGTCTTACACAAACACACACAAAGGATAATTATCACACACTCACTCTCCCTTTTACTCACACACAAACATACTTTCTAATACTGTCTTACACACACACTTTCTTTTTCTTACACACACACAAACACCACACACACACACACACACTTACTATTACATACACACACACAAACATACTTTCTCTCTATTAGTGTATTATACTCTCACACACACACACAATTTCTTTCTGTAACACACACAAAGACACACATACACGCACACATATTTTCTCAAAATCAACATCAAAATCAAAAAAAGCCAATTTAAAGATCTGATTAATTTAAGTAAACAATACAAAAATCAGCAATTACCATAAACCAACAATAAATAATTCAAAAGCAAGCACTACATCACATTTCTTTGCAAACACAAAAGAACAATCCACTTCTCGCAAACAATTTGTAAGCTTGCTTACCAGCAGCGTCTCAAAGCTGATCGTACGAGGCTCTCAAAGTGATTTCTCAAAATATGTCCTTTGAGAAGGTTAAATCCAAAGTTTTTAGTATTAAAAAGCACAGAAATGCCAGGAACAGCACAGGAATTGCTCTCTCCATTCACAGATTGTGGAATGCCTAATTAAACACCTGGTGCAATCCTGAGTCCTGGGGTGGAGACTGACAGCTCGATTGTCCAATCAGCTCACAGAAAAGCATTTGGGCCAATGTTAGGGACCTTACTGACCTACTTTTCCAGAAATGCAATTTTCTGGAATTTTGTTTAAATGCAATTTTAACCCAATGTTAAACCATACAATAAAATATTCACATTTGTATTTAAACACCAAACATTTACACAAAAGGTCATTTTGTAAACCAAAACAAAACATTTACATTTTGCATTGCAGTTTTTTTTTTGGTTACACACACACACACACACACACACTCACATATTTGTCTCTATTACACACACAAACACACACAGACATACTTTCTCTCTAACACACACATGTCTTTACACACACATGCGCTGACTGCTGAGGTGTGTGTGTGTGTGTGTGTGTGTGTGTGTGTGTGTGTGTGTAGAAGGCGTGTGCGGAGGGCAAGCGCACTGAGATCATCGTGCTGGACTCCAAGCGCAGTAACTCCATCAACATCGGGCTGACAGTTCTGCCGCCGCCGCGCACCATCAAGACCGCCGTGCTGAACTTCGACGAGTATGCACTAAACAAGGAGGGCATCGAGGTGACTGACGGCCAGGGCTCATTTTGACATAGACTTTTTATTTAGTTTTAGTCATAGTTTTTTGACAAAAAATTTTTACTTACTTTTATTTTTAAAAACAGACATTCTAAGCTTTATGTAGACATGTTTCATGTTAGAGTGATAAGTATTTATTAAGTTAGTTTGTTTTCAGCTGACAGAGAGAAGGCAAAACCCGCTTCACAGTTTATTATTATTACAAAAAACACAACGTCCTGTTTTTAATTAAGAGTGTAACCTAAAAAAATATGTACTTTAAACTTTCAGTTGATGTATAACACTTATATGTAAGACCAAAATTGACTTTTTTTGTGTGTTTTATCTTAAATAAAGTGCAACTCGACCTCGGAGGATTAAAAAACAAAGACAATACATTGCAAATTGAACCAAAATGATGCTAAATTATTTTACGGAATTTACACGAGTGTTCATTTAGAGTTGAGTTTACATTCATGTACATATTACACCTCAATATCCAATATTACAAGCTTCAGTCATTTAATCGCGATTAATTGCAATTAATTTGGTCAGGGAAGTGTGATTAACTTGTTTAAAAAATGTACCGTTTGACAGCCCTACTATGAACATTTAAAATATATACAAAGATCTTACTTATTTGGAAAAAACTTTTTCTTTTTCTTGAACTTGTTTTTATACACTTTTCTTTCAATCCAAATAAATGTATTCTATATAAATGAAAACTCAACAAGAAAAATAAATGCACTAAAATAAAATTAACTATAATTGCATCTCGTTCATAAGTAACAAATGGTTGCACGGTGAAAACAGAAGTTTCATCAGCAGATGGCGCTTCAGGTGTGTTGTGTTTCTGCTCCAAAAGGCATTTTTGTTTATTTTCATTATTTTCGTTGACGAAAGTGTCAATAAATGTAGTTATAGTTTTATTCCCTGAGTGGGAGTTTTTATATAGTTCTCGTTTCGGTTTTGTCAGGGAAAAAGTGTCGTNATGTGACGATTACAGTAACATGAGATCAAAAGAAAAATGGCATTTTTAAAGAGCAACAAAGAAGCAGAAATGTCGCCATGAGGAACATGTCACCTTCACACGACAGTTCATCGATAGTTTCAGATCACGTATGAGTCCGTTACTGGTCCTCACTCCGGACGCTTTGGCTGTTTGAGAGCTACAGGCCTGTATTATACGGGCACGTACCTCGGGCTTTATTGGGTCAGTGCGTTCAGGTTTATTACGACTGTGTAATTGGCTCATCCCTCTTTGACTGTGTTATTAACATGACACCCCTGCGTTTAACCCGCACCGTCTCCTCAACCCGCAGAGGCTTCTTTTGACGGCACGACTAGTTCAAATAAGCAGTAAAAACCGACCCTATTAACTTTCCGTATTTCCCGATTCCCGGAGTCTTTGGAATCCATAATATTGCTAAGCTTCGGGAACGGAGCTCGGCAGTGATAGTGCATCGAGTTTAGATCATTACACTGCAAAAAATAAATTCTTGACAAGCTAAAGAATTTGAAATGAAGACGATAATCTTATTTTCTCTTACAAGATAAATTAACTGTTACGATTGAGTGGGAGAGATTACTCTGCTTTTATTAAGAAAATAGGACTTGAATTTTTTTGCTTAGAAAAAAAAATGCTAATTTTGATGATATTTTACACTAAATCGAGACAGTTTTCAAAGTAGACATTGTTTTGTCATGGAACTTCCTGAAACAAGAAATGTCAAGTGAAATGTTCTCATTTTAAGAACACAATGTTTCTAAATTTCAGAAACTAGCTACTTTTTTTTTATATAACCAATGAGAACAAGTCCACCGTGTATCAATATCTTTTGTCTTGTTTCAATTTGTCTTACCATAGTTTTCTCACCCCATTGGCAGACAATTCTTTTTTTACTAATTTAATTTTTTATTTTCTTGTTTTTTCACGTGGATTTTTTTGCAGAGCATCTGCCCAGGTTGATTTATTGCGGCGTCTATTTTAGCCGTGGGATGCGGTGAGTTTGTGCGTTGTTGCAGTGCAGTGATTCAGACAAGCGGACTTCAGCACCACGGACAGCAGCCGAGCCGGAGGACAGGGACAAGCGGAGAGATGGGCATGATGACACCTGATGAGGTTACCCTGGTTTACAGTCATTACAGTACAGTACAGTTACAGCCACCTGATGCAAGACGCCTGTAAGAGGAAAACAAAGGAGAGATGGAGGAAGAAGCAGAGTGGATTGGGATGGAGGTGTGATGTAATTGCCCAACCGGATCAAATTGATTCGGGAGGAAAACATCGCCATTTTTGCAAGTCATCAAGTCGTTCTTCATTCCCGCTTGTGTTCGTCTGGAAGATTCCGCCGACTCGCCGGGGTGGAAACATGGAGGTGTTTTTAGTGATGGTTTTGAAGGGAAAGAGCTTGAGGCCGTGCATGAGCGCTGTGTCAAAAAGCATTTCCGCACGCTTTTCTTTCTGTTCATGGCCGTGCTTCGCCGCTTCCACGGCTGGTGGAATAACCAGTGTGTGTTCTTGTCCTGCGTATCGGAGGGAAAGTGTTCTATAATGGGTTTCACTTAATTTCCGCACAATTGGAAAGTTATTACGGAGCCGGATTTAGCCGTTTGTGAATTTGGTCAAGGGCAAAGCAGTCGAGACGGAACTCGGAAGACCAGCAGGGTTCCAATGGGTGCTTGAATTGCTTGGATTTCGATAATGTCTTTTCAAGGTCTTGAGAATGCTTGAATTTTAAATAAAAACGTAATTTTACAGTGGAATCCGGATAAGTGCACGTCCTCGGACCAGACCTGAACTTAGGCGGAGTGTGCAACTTCCATACTNTCTCTCTCTCTCTCTCTCTCTCTCTCTGTGTGTCTTTATCACTCTTTCTCTCTCCCTCTCTCTCACTCTTTCTCTCTTTCACTCTCTCACGGTTTTCTATTTCTTTCTCTCTCATACGTTCTCTCCCTGTCTCTCTCTCTGTCTCCCTCTGTCTTACTCTGTCTCTTAGTGTTTCTCTCTTTCTCTCTCTCATTCACTCCGTATCTTTCTCTGTCTCTGTCTATTTTCTCTGAGTGTCTGTCTCTCTCTGGGTCTCTCACTGTTTCTCTCTCTCTCTCTCTCACTCTCTCTGTCTTTCTCTCTCTATGTTGAAGGTGTGTCCTGTGTGATGTGTTCTGCAGGAGGTGGCGGAGCCGCTACAGGACCTGAAGGAGGGCATGGATCAGCTGGAGAAGAACAAGACTCTGCGCTACATTCTGGCGACTCTGTTGATGATGGGAAACTTCCTGAACGGCTCCAACGTGAGAAAAAAAACACGCGCCAGAGTGAGAGAGAGCAGAGGGTGATGTGTGTGTGCGTGTGTGTGTGCGCGCAGGCGAAAGGCTTTGACCTCTCGTATTTGGAGAAAGTTCCGGAGGTGAAGGACACGGTTCATAAACAGTCTCTTCTTCATCACGTCTGCAGCAGCGTCATAGAAAACTTCCCCCACAGCACCGACCTGTACTCAGAGATAGGAGCGCTGACCCGCACCGCCAAGGTCACACACACACACACAGACACACACACATACACACACAACACTAAAGTTCAAGTTTTGAGCATTTGTAAGGCGCTTTTCACAGTTTTAACTGTCTTAGAGCGCACGTGTGAATATGTAAGAGGATTGTTGTTGTTTTTTTATTGATTAGTAGTTGGTGTTTAGAAATGGCTATGATTATCACTATTACTATGACAAACACCAGTGAGCAAGCACATATGCGACAGTGTCCAGGTAAAAACCTCTCTAACGAGGAAAAAACCCTGGGGAGAACCCGGCTCACTGGCGCCAGTCTCCTCTGGCATTCTAACACTACACAATCAGTGCGTTGGTTGTTCCACGTAATTTTGATGATGGTTCCGGAAGATGTTTCACTCCTGAGTGGAGAAAGAGTCGGCTCCATTTCTCCACATAAACAGCGTCGTCAGGTCTACAGAGGTCTAGGAGGCATCATAGAAAAGATGAAGCTGAAGCTCCTAAGAGATTCCGGTCGTACAGCACTCGGCCCTCAGGAGAGGAGTGAAACACAGAAACAACAAAGCATTAGGAAAACATGAAGTACCATGATTAAAGATTAGAGGTGCAGGTGTGATTCGGTTTCGAGCACTAGACTAGGCAGCGTTTCTGTATGACTATATATTAACATATTCTGTAAGTTATTATAACAGGTCAGTATATGCTTTTTTAAAGAGATGCGTCTTCAGTCTAGACTTAAAATTGACTCACTGATTCTGAGTCTGGAATTGTGCTAGGCAGAGCATTCCGTAATTTAGGTGCAAGATATGCAAAGCATCTTCCTTCCTTGTAGATTTTAGAGATTTGCGGTATTATAAGCTGGACGGAGTTTTGTGAGCGCAGCAGTTGTGTAGGCTCGTAGTAAGGAGCTAAACCGTTTATTGCTTTATAAGTTATTAAAAGAATTTTAAACTGAAAGTACCACACAGACACCACTAAAGCACCACACACATCACCAAGATAACACACAAATATACTGACCTCTCTCTCTCACTATTTCTCTCGCTCTCTCTCTCTCTCTATCTGTCACTCTCTCTCACTCTCTCTATCTCTCAGGTTGACTTTGAGCAGCTGCAGGAGAGTTTGACTCAAATGGAGTGGCGCTGCAAGGCTTCATGGGATCATCTGAAGGTGGTGGCCAAGCACGAGATGAAGCCGCTGCTGAAGCAGAAAATGTCGGACTTCCTGAAGGAGTGCGCAGAGAGGATTATCATCCTGAAGACCGTCCACCGCAGGGTTATGAACAGGTGAGGTCAGAGGCCAGGCGAGTGTCACGCAGAGGTCAGCGTGTGTGTGTGTGCGCGCAGGTTTCACAGCTTCCTGCTGTTCGTGGGGCAGCCGCTCTCCAGTGCTCGTGACATCAGCGTCAGCCGCTTTAGCCGCATCATCAGTGAGTTTGCGCTGGAGTACCGGACCACACGCGAGCGCGTCCTGCAGCAGAAGCAGAAGAGAGCGGACCACCGAGAGAGGAACAAGACCCGCGGCAAGATGATCACCGACATAAACACACAGGTGTGAGAGTGTGTGTGTGTGTGTGTCTCAGGTCTCTCTCACTGTTGTTCTCACTCCATCTAGACTGAAGATGAAGACGATCGTGAGGTATGAGCTTCGCACTCTCCCTCTCTCTCTCTCTCTGTCTGTCTGTCTCTCTCTCTCACTCTATCTGTCTAACTCACTCTCACTCTATCTGTCTCACTGTCTCTCTCTATCACTCTGTCTAACTCACTCTCACTCTATCTATCTCTCTCTCTCTCTCTCTGTCTCACTCTCTCCCCCGCCAGGTGGGCCAAGCAGTGATTGATGTTGGTGTGCAGCGGGTGGAGTCTAAGTGTGTGGTTCAGTCTGAACACGAGCAGATGAAGGCGGTGCTTAGAAGCGGCCTGCAGAGCGGAGACAGTGAGAGCGCTGCTGTTCCCGGCATACGCACACGCACACGCGCCAGCCGAAGTGAGTGTCAGGCACAGGTGTAACGAGTAGCTGAAAATTACACTAGAGTAAAAGTCCAATACAAGTCAAAAGTCACCAAATCCAAGAAGACTTGAGTAAAAGTCATAAAGTATCCAAATTTAAGTATTTTACTTGTACTGAATTAAGGCTTAAAAAACACCAAGAAATGTGAAAAAGAAGAAACTTTATTTTTGAGGTTTTAGTTTAGTAATATAGAAAAATAAGTATAGAAATGTATTCAAAGTGGCAAAAAGTTGAAACAAAATAGATGAAATTGAACAAAGAAAAAAAATACTTAAGTAAAGTAACAGTCAATTTACTCCAACAGAACTTTACACCACTGTGGTCAGGCCTGAACCGCTCACACATTCTCTCACTCCACAGGCCGCTCTGCTTGGGCCGGGGTCCACGAGGAGAGTTCCAACGCCGCGGACGAGGACACGGCAGACGAGATCATGGAGAGGATCGTTCGCTCGGCCACACAGAGTCCGAGAGAGAGAACGCATCCGCGTGAACGCCG
>SOMO01000190.1:3577-14277 GCA_028128575.1 Paedocypris carbunculus | reverse complement strand
CATTCCTATTCCTAAACTTGATCAACATGTCTCCTCAGTCCCCAGGCATTTGCAGACTGTAATAAAAAAGGAAGAGGGAATTCCACACAGTGGTAAACACAAAACTTGAATGTGTAGCTCTCAAGAAATAATAAATTAGCCAATATTTGGCCAAAAAATACTTTCTATACTTTACTGTGCATAAAATGAGTTTATGATATTTGTAAATTATGGCATTCCTTTTTTATTCACAATTTGTACAGTGTCCCAACGTTTTCTGGTTTGGGGTTGTATAATGTGCAAAGTTTCATATACGTATGAAAAACACCTTGTGACTGTTCTGGTAAAGTGCGACAATGACAGTATCATTCAAAAGAATAATTATTTCAGATCTATTATCCAATTTATTGCTTACCCTCACTACATAAGCTAAGCAGGAAATTGAAGCTAAGGAAGAGGAAAAGGCCTAGGCAGTGAAGTCAGATGAGTTACCTGCAATAATCAAAAGCACTGTTAAAACCACACACACCTTAAAAATCACAAACTCACTGGTTCGCATGTAATGTATGTATGTAAGGTTTGACTTATAAAGAATGTGTATCCTTACAAATACACAACAAATCTTTGAGACAATTGTAACTGTGAAAAGCGTCCTACAAATCCACTGAACTTGAACTTGCACAAAACTTAAATAATTAGTCTGTTTCTGGGTTCTGTAAACTACACTAAACTAACTCTAAATTGGTCTAAACTAATGTCATATTGTATTTGTTTTCTCAATAAGAGTAGTTTTTTATTAGTCTGCCCCCCCCCCCCTACTTTCCGCATAGCGGCTTTGCGTTGGTCTGGGACTGAGAAAAGCGCCATTTAAACCTGAACTTACCAATAATAATTTTTTTCATTATTAACTGTATTATAATTATGGTTTCCACAATACATTATCAACAACTTGTATTTAGACACAATAATTTTTTTTTTTTTTAACTTTTTTTTTTTGTTTTTTTTTTTTTTAGAAAATTATCAAAAAGCCAAACCCCCCGGCAAGCTATCTACTATTTGTTTTCTCCAGAAAGTAACAATAAGAGAATCCTGTGACATCCACTGACACATGAGAAGATCTATCTGCAAACTGTTCCTCAAGGTCAGTTCAGCATCTCGAAAAAGCCAGATAGATCTCACACAGTTTGATAAATTGTTCCTCCTCCATTAGAGTCTGTGTGTATTTCAGATACATTCTGATGATAAAGGCAGTGTAGCCAGAGCTGCAGTGGGTGATTAAAACTCTTTGTCTTGAGTCATATCCTGCTTTCCAGATCCCTTCACTGATTTCTGCACTTTCCCTGCTCTCCTTATATCTCACCTTACTCCCAATCAGAGAGAGAATCCAATTCCGACTGCCTTGACAGAGCAGCGTGCCAAACAAACGGTAGCCGATAAATTGTCAATCTCCATTTTTATTTGTCTGCTGTTATATTGATTGCCACTGAAAAACTGAAGTGCAGTCTGGGGACTTTGGTTTTAAGTTGGCTTGGATGGAAACTTGCAGTTGGTGATGACATTTTTGTGTAATTATGGATGCGTGACATAGGCAGAATGATAAAGGATTGTTGGTGTAAACAATTGAATTGGATCAATGCTGTTTGACTGCATAAGTGTGTTTGCTTTTTGGTGTAAGTAAAGTCTTAGCTTGTAATCCTTAGTGTAAGTTTGAAAATGTGAATATTTTAGATTCTCAAAATAATACCTTACCCTCACTAACCAAATCTGTCTAATGCCTTAGTTTCTTTTCTGCTTCATGCAATTATTATAATATGTTTTTGCAAATTTCAACAACCGCACGTTCACATTTTTTACACTTTATGTTCCACTTTTTATGAAATGCTGATTGCAATCCTATACTGATGAGTGGCATGATAACTTGGTGGGTCACACTGTCACTGTACCGCACACATTCACAGTTCTAAAACATGCATTTGGGTGAATCAGATTATCTAAAATTACCAGAGCATGTGAGTGAGAGTGTGAGTTTGAATGTGTGTTTCTGTATGTTCAGCTGTGGGATTGGTTGAGCATCAACCTGGTATCCAATCTCAGTTATAGAGTTGATGTGGTTTACTCTAGCTCCTCAAGACAAGCAGTTCATCAAATAGATGGTTGGATGGACCTTGATATGAATGCTTAAAAACCATGATGTATTTAAACAGATAAAAAATTTAAAAACGCTTTAAAAATACTTGTTGATAATAGAGTGCCTTCCCCAAGATGTATTTGTGGCAAAGACTTAATAGACTTCAACATTAGCCAAAAACAATAAGCAGACAGGTTTAGGTTGAGGAAAGCAGTATACAGAGAATAAAAATATCAGGCAAGAACTAAACCAACAAGGTTAAAAACATGAAATATGGACACAGATCAACGCAGTTACTTCCCGGTCTCCTCCAGCCCAACTTTACTTTGGAGACAGGATCCTGACATTTACTCTAGTATTTTCAAAGTTTAAAAAGACACGTTCGTGGTCTTTTCTGAAGGCATAGAACATCACATCCCTCAAAGAGATGTACAAAGCACCGTATGATTTTGATCTTGGCTCAGGAGAGTCCTTCCTTCTCAAGTTCAAAGTGTCTTGCACTAGTCCAAACTTCAGGTGCAAGCATCACAGCAACATTCTAGCATAGATGTTGCAAGACCAGAGAACATAAAGAACATGGTTTTAGATCAGTGCAGCACCAATGCGATTGACTTTCAACAAAAAGATGCATAAAAGCTCTTGTGTTGCCTTACAAGCACATCAGTTGCCAATAAATAATTCATATAAGACAGGATTATGGAAAGCTTAACAAAATATTAAAGATTGAACTTCTAAGCAGACCACTTATTTTGCTTTTTAACATTTTGCTGTCTTTTTATGAGTACATTTCCTTTGAATTTTGTATGTTAACAGATCTGGATCATTCTGTTGTGGTTCTATGGCTTTCAAAGACCTATTACAGTCATTTCAATAAAAACTAAATTGCCAGAACATGCATTAGATATCCCCGGTTGTCTCTGTTGTTATGGGGAACATCGAAATGGGCAATAAAGTGATTTGCCTGAAGGCAAAATGGCCAGGTTTGGGCTGGGCAGAACTCCAAATGGACTGAATTTGTAAATGCAGAAGTTTGATTTTTTTCTCTCTCCCTCAGCATGATCTTGATGTGGCACTGGTCTCATTGAGGAGCAGTGTGAAGTCCTGACTCCAGTGTGTTCCGCAGCGGTGGGATGTATAGAAGTGATGGATCTGGCAGTCTCCATGCCATCTGGACATAGTGTAATTGTCAAGCCCCCTTGGTGCTTGGTTGCCCCTAAACACAAAACTATTTGTGCTGTAAGGTTGGCATGAGCTTGCAGAGTTGCTCTGGTGAATTTGGACAGCCAGTCATAAAATCTAAAGTTTGACATATGTCAAGAGCTGAAACTCTAATCTTGATTAGAGATAAAAGCCATTTGATCTGAAACTTTCTTGATGTAACATCTGCCCAACTTCTACCTTTGGTGGTAATACCTTTGGTAGTTGTTGTAGACCTTTGGTCTGATAGTGGCTCTACTGTGCACTATGATACTTCAGTATTTCAGTAATTCTACAAGAATTGACTTTTGTCTGTAGAAAAATACAAAAGACGATGAAAGCACCAATAAAGAGTCTCTGGAAGAGTCAATGGGGCAATTAGAGAGAGACCAGGCAGGAATTAAAGGTGAGTGAAACAAGTCTCCGGGAATGTTTTCAGAAGATATACATCAAGCAGATTCTGATTTTGACCTAAGACAATTTGTCTCCACAGAAGCTGGAACATTACGGAACAACTAGGTCAAGACCAAGGTAAAAACCAGCATTTAGAGAAAGACTCAGAAAAGAATTCAGAAAGAGGAGTAGGCCACTGTAGAGGAAACCGGCAGTAGTACAATCAGCATCACCTAAAATGCTGGAGTTAAACCCGTTGGCTGTATCCGGGTGAGCAGAATTTTGAATGGTTCGTATAAGGCGTATAAGGCCTTTTGCCCAGAAACACCCTACATGTTACATTGAGTTACTTTTCGTCATACGTAGCTTGTTGTTTCTCCCATCGCAGTTGTCTTGTCTGGTGGTCAGGTGTCTGAGAGGCTGAATGAAATGGCAAGAGGAAAATGAGCTCTATGTGAGGTTAAGACAGACTGTCTCCTTGAATCTTGTGCACCTGCTTCTCCCTCTGTCTTCTCTGAAGGCCCAACGCCTGCTGCAATGAGCCTTAATCTGGGAGATCACTCTTTATCCTGCAAGTTCTAGGGGCAATGTGGTGGAACATATCGAGCTATCTCTACGGATTAGGCCACTTGCTCTCTTGTGAGAATATAGTCAATCTACAGGGGAGTGTGACTCCTGTCTTCCAATTTGTTTCACTGATACCCAGAGATTTGTTATTTTAGCATTACTTTGCTGTGCATTCATGGCAGAAAAATAACTTCTGACNCTGCTTGGGCCGGGGTCCACGAGGAGAGTTCCAACGCCGCGGACGAGGACACGGCAGACGAGATCATGGAGAGGATCGTTCGCTCGGCCACACAGAGTCCGAGAGAGAGAACGCATCCGCGTGAACGCCGTCGCTCACGCTTAAACCGCAAGTCCTGTAGGTGTTACATATGTGTGTGTGTGTGTGTGTGTGTGTGTGTGTGTAACTTTGTTCTTCTGGCAGTGCGGAGGACGCTGAGGACCGGTCTCACCCCAGAGGAGGCGCAGGCCCTGGGATTGGACGCATCAGAGATGCCCGTGTGATGTCACTTCCTGTCAATGTACAAACGTCCTGTCAGGAGGAAAGAATGAAAATGCAAATCACAGCTTTTGCTGTTTAACGACTCAGATTTATTTATTAGCTTTAACACACACACACACACACACACACATTGCACCTTAATATTTATTATTATTCAGGGTTGATCAGGGAAGATTCTCTCCTGGAGCAGTATCACTTCCAGCGGAGTGATAATGTGTGTAGATACGAGTTTGTGAATAGAAATGTCAGTTTGTGCTTTGGAGAAGTTTCCGCTAGTTCTCTTCTGATCACTGTGATAGTTTTGCAGAAACGTCTTTCTAAGGTCAGTTTTACAAGATCCCGACGCTTTGTACTTTTCCTAATGTTTTCTGCAGCAATAAAAGCTCTCGCCCCGCCGTGTCGATGTGATTCTTTNAACGTTTGATACCTGTACACGTCAAAGATGATGCGTATGTGGTGTCTTACTCACAGAATGACGAGGGCAGGCTTCCAATGATACAACTGATACATCTTCCAATGTAAGGGTGCTCCTCCCTCCCCAAGTCTAGTGAGGTAATGGGACACCCTTACACCCCAATAGTTTCAATACACATATGTACATATAAACCATACACAAGAAACAGCATGTTGGGTATAATAGATAAACAGATTATATTGTTTGATAGAAACAAAGAGAAGACATAACATTATGCACAAGGCATTTCCTCAAAAATCAAATAACCAGAATAAACCACACAATTTGAACAGGTGAATAGGCAACCAAAACACTTTTCACGATGTGGATGAACATAATTTGAAACACGATTTAGAAACCGTACACAGTTCAAACAAGAAAACACTGTTCCTCTACTCACGCTTTAGTCCAACACTTTGAGCATCAAAATAATAAAAAAACATTGAGTGCGTTGCAATTTCAAAAGACTTCAAGACAAAAACAAAACATTGAGTGCGTTGCAATCAAAGACTTCAAGAAAAAAACAAAACATTGAGTGCGCTGCAATTGTCCTAGAACAACTCCTTGAACCGGCACGTTAAACTTGACCGCCCCTAGATGTCACTGGAGGGCAAGGAAACCTTTAGCCGCACGTCTTTTCCACGTTGTTCCAAACAGCCACAATGGATTCCAAATCAGAACTAATACTCTTGGCTATTCAACACACCTTTGACGCACATACGACTTCCAGTAGATTGAATAAAACAAAACAAAAACTGACGCACTTTATCTACCCGCAATCTTCCGGTCACTATTAGCACGAGCTTCTCACGCAGACTTCCCAATCTACACTCGCGGACACTTTCACGCGCGACTTTGTCTAAACTATAGAGCAATCCCCTCGTGTCTCAAGGATAATTTCAGTATTATCACTCACACTTTTATCCGGATTTTTCACGCTCTCTCTTTCCATACGATAGTCGCTTCGCGTGTCTCTTGCGCTTCAATCTTCCTGTCTTTTCTTTTTCCTCACACTCGTCAACTTTTCCCCCGCGCTAACGCCCCCTAGCGGCCGCGAATAATTATAACGGTACCACCCGTTACATACTGTAAGCTTCAATGATGCAAACTAATTAATCGTTCGCTGTAATAAAAAAAAACTGTAAAAAATTTAAAAACTTAAATCTGTAACAAAGAAATAGCCCCAGACTCTTTTCCAATTAATAAACAAAAAATAAATGGATCAATTAATTAATTAATAATATGAAATAGTGTACTAAATATCAGCTCGTCTGTTATAAAATCGTAATATATATGATAACAACCATAATATCTATCTATTAGTGGGCAGTTGCCGGTGTTCTGAAAATTCTTCCTACAGCTCAGAAGTTCCGTCACGGATCAGTGGATAATCTGTGTCGATAAACGGTAAAAACGAAAAAAAAAAAGTGTCGTGTAGTTCCGTCCTCTACCGCCAGATGCTGATCTTAAGCAGCCGCGCCCGAGTGACGTCACCCGTTACGTAACTAACGCGCACGCCGCCTCCAGAAGTTGTTGGAACTTCACTCGACGCCGTGGTGTGTGACGGACATGGCGCAGGCGCAGGACATCACGCTGTTCTGGGGCTCCGGGTCTCCGCCGTGCTGGCGGGTTCTGATCGCGCTGCACGAGAAGCAGCTCGAGGGCTTCGACTCCAGACTTCTGTCGTTCGAGAAGAACGAGCACAAGGGCGACGAGGTGCAGGCGCTGAACCCGCGCGCGCAGGTGACGGGCGTCATGACGCGGGGCGGTGCGGCGGCGCGGCGCTTCTGACGCGCTTCTCTCTCTCGCAGTTGCCGACCATGAAGCACGGAGAGACCGTCGTCAACGAGTCGTTCGCCGCCTGTTTGTATCTGGAGGTAAAAGAAGTCGTGTGCAAACTTGTTTGAAACTCACAACTAGTGTGTGCGCACGCGCATCGCGCAAACTCAAGCAAAACTTTACAAACTACAGGATAAATTAATTACAGGATTGACCTTCAAACTGTTATACAATCTTTTATGACCCCGCCCTCTCTCTCTTTCTCTCACTCTCCGTCTCTCTCTCTCCCACCCACTCTCCGCCTCTCTCTTCTCTCTCTCTCAGAGTGTGTTTAAGTCTCAGGGAACACCTCTGATCCCGGAGGATCCAGCAGAGATGGCTCTGGTGTACCAGCGAATGTTTGAGACCAACAATCTGCAGCAGAGGCTGTGTGAGTGGTGTTGTCGTGGCGACTGGTGATGCTCGTGTGCGGCTGACGCTGGTTCGTGGTGCAGATGAAGTGGCGTTTTACGACTGGCTGGTGCCGGAGGCCGAGCGACTGGACGCGGCTCTGAGCCGAAACCGCGAGGCTTTACTGAAAGAGCTACAGCTGTGGGAGAAATACCTGGAAACGGTGTCTCACGCTCGTCTCACACTTGTTTCACGCTCTTCACTTGTTGTCTCACACTTCTCTCCCTTCATTCACTCATCCATCATCAGCTCTTCACTCACTCATCTCTTGCTAGTCACTCAATCATCTCTCACGTGTCCATTTTCTACCCGTTTACTCATCCATCTCTCTCTTGCCATTCACTCGCTTGCTCATCACTTCTGTATCTCCGGCTTTTTCACTTATCCATTTGTCCATTTTCAGCACCTTCGTCTTTCTCCATATCCGGCTTGTTCAAGTTTATTTAAATAGCGTACTTCTTAGTTCAACGCAAAGTTGCTACGCAAAATAGGGAAACAATTGTCTTTAAAGAAAAAGGTTTCAGGCTTCTACCTAATGCAGGCTTCCTATTTGTTAATATTAGTTATTGAATATTTTGCTTTTACAGTTTTAAATATGCATAATTGAAGATATGTTTTTAATCTAGATTTAACTGATTTGCTGATCGTGCGAGGGAGAGTGTTCCAATATTTTGGTGCTAGATAAGTGAAAGATCTGTTCCCTGTGAAGGTTCTAGAGATTTTTGGTATTACTAGTTGGCATGAGTTTTGTGAGCGCAGCGTCTCGTTGGCTCGTATAATGTGATGAGCTCAGTGAGATATAGAGGAGCTAGATTGTTTAATGCTTTATAAGTTAAGAGAATTTTAAATATAATTCTACATTTTACGGGTAACCAGTGTAGCTGGTAGACATTAAAACCGGACTAATATGGTCGTACTTTTTTGTTCTGTAGTCGAGCGGCTGCATTCTGAACTAATTAAAGTTTATCTATTAGTCAGGCAGGCTCGTCACTTGCTCGTTCATATCTAACTGGTCACTCGCTTATCAGTTGTCCACCACCGGCTCGTTCACTCACTTATTTACACGTTCATTGACTTCTTCATATTTTGTTCTTCATGCATTCATCAATCATTCTTCACTCTTTTACTCATTTACACGTTCACTCGCTCTTTCAATTATTTATCTGTGGATTCACCACTTTATACATGTTTAATCACACTCATTCATTCATCACTCCGGCGAGGGAGGTGTTTGTGACGTGTGTCTGGCTCTTCAGATGGGTAAGGGTTCGTATCTGGCCGGCAAGGACTTCTCCATGGCGGACGTGGTTTGTTTCCCGGTTATCGCCTTTTTGCCCAGACTGGGGTGAGTAAGTGTGAGGCTGGGGGTCAGAGGTCGCTGCTGACCACTGCTCTGTCTGCAGGTGTCCGCGTGAGCGCTGTCCCAGACTCATGGACTACCACAACATGCTGCTGGAGCGGCCCAGCATCAAGGCCAGCTGGCCCCCGAGCTGGAGCCAGACCCCCGAGGGCCCGGGCAAGCTGAAGGACCTGTGACCCCTTGTCCGTCTCTGCTTCACTAACCTGCACTAACAGTGCTCAGACACCTGTTGCTTACGGTGACTGCAGTTGGCCGTTACCCTGACAACAGAATTGTTTAGGAACGTTTGCAGTAGTGAAGCAGAAATAAAGTTGCAATCCTGATTCACTCCTGACGAGTACTTTCACTCAGATCTTCGATTATTTCACAATAAATATGTTTAACATGACTCTCGGATGGTTTTAAGATGTGGCAGAGACACTTCTGATCATCTGAAATCTTTTTTGTTTGTTTCAGTTAAACAGCAAGACATACAGACACATACAAATACTGTACAGTTCTACTCTTATGACATCACACTAAATCAGCAGGAATTAAGGATCATTTTTAACTGATAAATATCGTTTATTCAAACCACATAAAAGTTGCATTAAAGGAATATTCATAAACTACTGTATTGAAAGCTTTACCGTTTATTTAGTATGTTAGGTTGAAATAAGTGCCACTCCACATTATGTCCGGACAGAGGTAAACGGCAGTAAAAACAAGTTTGCTTTGATTTGTATTTTTCTGCAGAAAATAAAAATCGTTGTAACGAGTTACCTCGAGTTTGAAACCATACTAAAGCGCCTCTCGTCATGCTGCGGTCGTGTTGTTCCCGTCACCAGTTTACTCGATTTCCGTCTCTAAATCCACATTTTATCTACTTATAGACGAAAATTAAAATCCTTTTATTTGGAACTTACTAAAAATCTCCCAAGTGCAAAAAAGTCCGAATCCCGCCAGCCGCCATCATACTTGTCTATATTTATGTATCAATATTTTAGGATTTTCCATCCTACAAAATCTCTCCTAGATTTATTATTCGGCGTTGGGTTTTATTCTATTGATTACGTGCCTTTTATTTATACACAATTAAACTTTGGTAAAACAGCTGTGATTTTGCTGCGGGTTTTGTCTCGTAGAGGCAACCCGTGCGCAAAGTGTTTCCGGTCTAAGGCGGAAGTGATGTCAATGTTTCTACAGTAGTGCCCGACGCTCGTCTGTCGTTCAGCGCTACAATTTTTCCGTCTTTGGTGGAGGATCAAACCTCAGAATCTCCCGCCATCATGAAACTCGTCAGGTGAATCGCGCGGGGAGATGCGGGACTGGGCGCGCGCGCGGGTCTGGTGCGGGTCCGAGGCGCGGGCTTTGCAGGATGGCGTTAGATTGTGTGTTGTTAGCCGTTAGCTGCAGCCGGCGGGAGGCGATGAATGGCGGGACGCTCGCGCTGTGAAAGCGGTTAATTCCCGCCGCGCTGTGTGTCGTTATTGTTACGCTACCGGAGCTTTACATGTTTACTTCCGTTAATCTGTGGCGCCGATTTGCAGGTTTTTGATGAAACTGAGCCACGAAACGGTCACGATCGAGCTGAAGAACGGCACCCAGGTCCACGGAACCATCACAGGTACCCCAGCCGTGTGTGTGTGTGTGTGTGTGTGTGTGTGTGTGTGTGTGTGACTGACGAGTGTGTGTGCGCGGCAGGCGTAGACGTCAGCATGAACACACACCTGAAGGCGGTGAAGATGACCCTGAAGAACCGTGAGCCCACACAGCTGGAGTCGCTCAGCATCCGCGGAAACAACATCCGCTACTTCATCCTGCCGGACAGTCTCCCGCTTGACACACTGCTGGTCGACATCGAGCCTAAAGTAAAGTCCAAGAAGAGGGAGGCCGGTCAGTCTCACACACACAC
>SOMO01000189.1:206843-219253 GCA_028128575.1 Paedocypris carbunculus | reverse complement strand
GTCAAATCAATGGTCATTTTACAATGAAAATCAAACATTTCAGAAATGCACAAACAAATCCTAAATTGGCATTTGGAAATAAGCAGAAATAAGGAATAAATATAAATAGGTCTTCGTATAGTGTATAAAAACTTAACCATAATTAATACAATATACAGTGTATAACATTAATATTAGTTAATATTAACATTAATAAATTAATATAGAAAATAAACAAATACTGTATTGTTATTTTTCAGTCACTTCTACAATTAAACCGACTTTATATTATTCAGACTCACATCAGCATACGTGGACACGAGTGGACGGACACACAACACACTGAAACGCGAACACACAACACTTCCGACATCAGACCATCGCGAGAAACATGACGAGTCCGTCTGCAGCCATTAGAAAATAAAGAAATCCGTGTGTGGAGCTTGAGCTCGATCAAGGTTAGACACCGAGAGCTCGAACCGAAGCGGCGATCTGTGATGAGCTTATGTGAGCATTACACCGCCATGTCAAGGTTAAATCCCCGAACAGCTTCTATTCTACAGTTTCTCTGCATGTTGCCATAGTACACACTGTTCTGCAGAAAACACGACACACACGACATTTCGCACGGAGTTCGGATTATTGGCATGTAATGATGGACGATATGCAGCAAACGGAAACGGCTGTTGTTGTTTACGGTGTGTTACAAGATTATGCAAAAAACAAAAATGAACATCTGATGTGAGTCGCGATATAAATGTCCATAACATTCATGCCACCGTCACATTCTTCACAAGTTCGGGTTGGTGTGAGAACTGTATTAACGAATGTAGGTATTCGTAAATGTGCTAAATAGACGGACGAATCTACGTAATCAATGATAACGTTTACGTAATTAGTAACTGCTCCGAGCTCGTGAACACGCGACTTGCCCTCAATGTCTATACGATTATGAAGAGAGCTGCCATTTTAATGTTATTTTTAAAAATGACAGCAACCGAACGGCTTTCTGGTGCTCATTGGTACATTAGTCGGTGATATTTATGAAGGACGTCTAATCAAAAAGTCATTCAATCACACATTTCGAAAGATTTCTCTTACCCGGGTCGCCATGTTTGCTGTATAGGTGATGCCGTTCTGGTGAACGCAGGATTCTGGACAGCACCACTAGACTAGCGGACAGCGACACGGTTGCGCATGCGCGGAGCCGTTTCGCATAGCACGGACCTTCACACTAATCGGCGGCCTTAGACATTCACTAGACAATTAAACCGTTACAATATAATGTTGTCAGGTATTCAGAAAGCAAGCATGTACTGTTTTTAAAGAAACAAAATGTTAAACGAAATAGTCAAATTATTGAACAAAGTAACAGCTGAGAAACAAGCCTTTGTCTCATAATAAAAATTATTAAAGAAGCATCACCTCACGTCCTCTCGATCTCTTTATTAGGGTTTAAGAATTATAAAAAAGAGAAACAGCAAGTCAGGCCAGAGAAAGGCGCTTGGCAAAATTATGTACAAAGAGAAATTGGGGAACAGACAGCAGTTCGAGGGCCAGGGAATGATCATGTTCTTTATTCCATCCTGAAGGCAGAATCTTCCCAGAAGCACAAGTTTCTGCACCACATAAAAATAAAAAAGCGTTCATATTTTGCTGCCAGGCCATGTCCCTTGGATGTACGTCAGGGTATAAAACTGTTTGGTAATGTAGGGAATCAACACTATTACCCTTGGTGATTGGCGAGGGAATCAAATTATCTGTCGTCTATAACATAAGGACTATTATATACACTTCGAATAGTCATAATGCAGGTGAGTTTATTGTGTTGCAGATTCCCTGATGGCCCATTAGGCACAGGCAAAGATACAAATAAATGCATTGCCGACAAAAATTGAGTCCA
This sequence comes from Paedocypris carbunculus, assembly GCA_028128575.1. Classification (NCBI taxonomy): domain Eukaryota; kingdom Metazoa; phylum Chordata; class Actinopteri; order Cypriniformes; genus Paedocypris; species Paedocypris carbunculus. The sequence goes on along the minus strand of SOMO01000189.1, from coordinate 217,371 downwards.
AAAAAAAATGTGATCCCATTTCATAAGACAAGAACTTTGTCCATTAAAGGTGAGTAAAAAATGTCCATGTGAATACCAGAGAGGAACAAAGGAGAGCATTTTCTTTTTTGAGATGCTTGACATCGTTTTACTTGATGTCTCAACCTCCTCCTCTTCACCCCAAGTCCTCGAAACTGGCTGCAGGTCCAATGCTCACTAGAAGGCAGAAAAGGGCAAGAAATCTTTTAATTTCTGCTTAAGCTTAAAAAAAAAAAAAAAAAAAAACCTTCAAGGTTTGTTAAACTTACATAAATGCATGGTCTATGTCAACTTCTTGGCTTTGTTGTAGAGTGAGTCTACTACTTTGCTCATGTTCTGGATGGTTTCGAGAGCAGCTTCGTATGTTTTGTCTACTGGAGGTTCGTCAAATACAATCAGGACACCTTCTCCTTGGTCAAGGATGCCTACAAGAACAACAAGATTCTCAAGTTCATTTTCATTCATGAGATTCTCAAATGAAAACCAAGAAAAACATACCATGGAATTTCTGGTCCAAAATCATCTGTGACAATTTTCTTTCAACTTCCCTCTAAAAATAAAAGTGCAATGCTACATTTAAAAGGTCACTAGAAAAAAAACTAAGTTAGAAAGTACATTTAAAAACTGCCTTACCTTGGCAAGTTTAATTAACTTAGAAATATGTTCAATCTGTAAAACAAAAATAGTTTTATTGTTAATCAATACTCAGGTCAAAACACTCAGAACTCACGTGGAAGGAAGAAATAATACCTGCACTCTGGAGAAAGGCTCAATGACTCTGATGAGATTCTGTTCCAGAAGATTGTCGTAGAGTTTGGTGAGATGTGTGCTGATGATGGGATCATCCTGAAGCTCAGCCTTGTATTCCGTTAAAGCCTGAACAAATGTAATCACAGCGAATGCTGAAAGGCATCCGGAAACAGTGTCAACACCACAAGAACATTATACCCACCTTCTCAAAGTCTGCAAGTGATCTGTTCTTGCTTGCTTGAGCCACACATTTAAGTGCGTCTGTCTATAAAAAGGGGACAACAGCAGAATTATACCCACATTGTACAATAACCGGAAGATAAAAATCACAATACTTATTCAATAACAACACATAACAAAATTACATCAGGCAGCAATGAACTATTTAAGGAAAATGCTCATTGTGAAAAATAAAAGCAGCTTTAAAATCTGGTATAAACGCATATTAGCGTAGCCATTTACCTGTCTTCCAGCATATCTGAGGGCAAGTTTCCCACTGATCAGCCCTTGAACATCCTCTGGTCTGGGAAACACAAGATAAACCGTGTTAGGCTGACCTTCTCTAACGTTCTATCATGGCCTGATTTTCAAGCATTAAAATTAATACACAAAACAGATTTTATAAATGAAGGCCCATGTGCGGACTTACTGCATCTAATTAAAACAGCTGGCAAATTAAACTTCAAAAGCAGGACTTACGAGTTGAGCATGATCTTGCAGAGAAGCATGTACTTGAGTGCAGTGATGGCACGCGGACTGTCAATAGAGTCGTAGCCTTCGAATGCTTCATAGAAGTATGAATATGCCGTTTTCCAGTCCTTCTCCTCAGCTGCGTGAATAATGCCTGCAGAAGACATTGTGATATGGTTCCTGATGGACACATTGACAAAACCACCCCGCACTCGAGCACACGGAGAACCATCTAATTTAATATAGAGAGTACATTGCTATCAAAAGACACAACATTACTACTATTAGGGAAATTCTGCAGAACTTAACATCTAATTCTGAAAGAGTAAAATTGTACAATAAAATATACAACTGACTCATTCACGTTGAATTTGAACTAAGTGTCTGTTGCAAGTAACAGTGCATAACAATGTATAACAAAGACATGAATCATGCCATTCAAGAGCAGAGCAATAGGTGGCACGATGGTTTCAATGATCAACATAACGTGATCCCAGAAAGGCCAAGTGGATTCAATATTACACTTAGAAAATAAACATCTTTTAAAAGAAACACACCTGACTGCATGTCTAGAGCAGCCTGAAGCTTTGGAGGACAGTAGATGGCGTTTGCGGTGGTCCTGGCTGAGGTCAGGGCTGCTCGGGCCTTCGGGAGGTTGCTTAGTGCATGATATGTCTTGCTCTCCAGCAGCTGTAGTTCCACAAGCAAAGCTTTGTCGTCCATTTTCTTCAGCTCTTGAAGGAGCTGAGAGCCTGAGAGAAAAAAAGTGGTTAGTTGATTATTATAATAATCATCTCACAAACAATACTACAATAAATAATACTCACCAAGCTGGAGAGCCTCTTGGTAACGTTTGGTGTCAAAGTATAGTGAAACCAGACGGGCCTTGAAACATCACCAGATTACCAGTATTAGCAACTAAAGCATGTTCCTTAAACTACAATNGCTACTTTCAGAACAAAATAGTATTAATTGTGAAGCAAAAAATAATAACCGGTAATAACTACTGTAACCACAGGAGAAACTCACCTCCAGGGCCTGTCTTAGAAAGGTCCTCTTCTCTGATTTAGCCCATTCAATGCACTCCAAACACAACTCCACCTCCTGACCTGTAGCTGCCTCCATGTCCAAGAACATATCCAGCAGAGAACGCACCAGTCGTGCTGCTTTTGCTTTGCTGATGGAGTTCAAGAAGGGTCGCACATATTTCAGAAGACCTCCCAACTCTGTGGAAGGAAAAGTACAGAATGTTAGATGGAGGTTTGTCATTTTACAATGGTAAACTGATGCACCAAGATCTTTACCAGCAGCTTGACCAGTCTTGGCCAAGAGTCCACCCAACTCCAAGATGCTCTGTTCTTTGACACGCACAGCCTCTTCATTATTGTCTTGGATGTCTCGTTTGACTGTGGATGAAGACAGAATTTGACAAGTGCTTAGATGCAAAAAATGTTATTTTGTCAGATGAAAAAACTCACTGTCACACATATATTACACAGTTGTCAGGATTTTGCTTTGCTCTGCTTAAACTGGCCTCATCAGGCCATCAGAAACCATAGTGGCTTGCCATATAAACTGACATATCAAACCTCAAAGCAAACAAAAATCTGCTGACAAAGGGATTATTGTTCAAAATTTTATTTGCAAAATCTACAAATGTTTTATTGTTTGCCACATACACCGGCAAATTAAAACGTGGTTAAACAAATCATCTCCTGACATCCTTTACCTTGACAGTTTTAACAAAAATTTTTGAAAAAAAAAAAAATACAACAGCTTCAGTAAAGTTCATTACAAATCACGCCGGTCTACAAATCTTATGAAATGTCTAGAAACCTACTCGTGACAAAAACCCAAATCCATAGCGTAAATAATTGAGTTTATTTGTAGTTCACACATTAAGAAACCACAAAACATTCTGAGCGAAGCAAATATGTTCGACTTCATTGATACTTGTAGCTAGCCTGTATGCTAACAGAGACCCCGGGTGGCAGGCGTGCGATTAAAAGCTACATTGATTGACAAATACTTCTATCAAAAAAGTAAATAAATTATCGGTGTATATATAAGGTAAGAGCTTTGTAAGAATGATTATTATTTATTCAGCTAAACGCTTTCCTACGCCTGTCAGAGTGAGTCAGCAGCATGTAACCGGCTAACGCACTTAGCTGCAGTCCTACAACTCACACACAGGACAGAAACATTCAAACCATTCAACCGTTACGAGCAAAAAGGCAAATTAAAAACAGCGGAATAAGACACACTTACCGATAGCATGTAAAATGTCAATGGAGGCATTCCGATCTGTGCTGAGCAGCGACTGCGCTCTCTGAAACTCTACCGCCGTAGCCGCCATCTTACCAGTTCACCAATTGCCTGATTCACACAACAATCATCATTTCACACGCAACCACAAGCGTCACCACGACATGCTGGGAAATTGAGTTCACAGACGTAACACTAGTCTAGATTGAAATGTACAATATTGAAAAATAACTGTTCAATGTAGAAAATATAAAATAAAAAATGCGTGTATATTTTGAATATATTTAATTATAAATATAATTAAACAATTTACAGAAAATAAATAATGATTTTATTTTATATGACCATTTATTGCATTTATGTACATATTATAATTAGCTGTAAATTGTAATGTAAATGTATTATAATTAGCTGTAAATATGAACATTATTATATTCTTTATTTATATTTATTCACTGTTGTTTATTATTATCTTTAATCATACTATCATGCACGATTTCATTCCGATGTTCCAGCAATTGGAATGTTCCCACTGCGAGATCAACTAAGTTAATTCATTCATTCATTCATTCATACACTCACGTTGCAGTCGATATTGGATACGTGTACCATGTTGGATGTCAAAAATTACAGAAATAATAAAATAAAAAATATATTATCAGCGTCCCATATTTAGTGTGAACTCCAAATATACACTAAATGTACTCCAAATCGGGGTGTAAGCGAATTTAATACAGTACACTCGCGACAGATTAAAGTAAATTAAATCCTGCTGTATACGTAGAGTAGCTCTGCCAGTTTGTCATTGGCTCCCGCTCCCCGTGACACAGCAATGGAAAAGCGGCGCATAAAATGGAGGGATGGAAATGTCCGACTTCAATATTGAAGAACGGCCTGAAACAGATGTTCGCGATGTGAACTACAGAATAGCAGAGCACGTGACGGACAGTAGAATGGTCCAATGAGTTGAGATCTTATCCCCACCCCACCCCAAAATTCATCTTGCGCCAGTGTCTTAAACAATAATTTGTATATAATCTACGTCAAAGTGCTAATCGCTTACGGGGTCTGTGTACGTGTCTTATCAATTAACCTTCTTTTGGTCCTACACTCAATTCCAGAGGTAGATGTCACACAGATCTAAACAATTTGTTAAAAGGGGAAAACAGAATGCAGTAATCCACGAGAATATGCTAAGAATTATGTGGGATGACGAGGTGCATGTGCCGTTAGTACGTAACCGTGGCAACCGGAGAATCCTTAACACCCACTGACTGCACACTTGCTTTACGTAGAGTCATTATTTCATCGCTGACATCTCATTTTCAGAACCTCGGACAACGGAACACGTTTCACAGCGCCACGCGCTTCTACAAAATTAATCTGCGGATTTTCTTTAACGTTCAACATCCTTTCTTCCTTTATCTTCACACATCATTCTGCGAAAGACGTGCTCCATAGTAAGTAATAACGTTTTATGTGTAACCATGATGCAATCTTCTGATTACTCGATCTAATTGGAGTAAATAATTCGTTTGTTCGATCCTGACGGAGATCATACTAAAAATAGATTTGATGTTATCTCCGCATTGGACGCAAACGATGGTTTTGTAAAATTGTGAGATTGTGTATTTTTTCATTAACGAAGGCTTCATGCGACGCTCACGTTTCTCCGTGATGACCCACTAAACGTCGCTCGATCATTTTCGGGGTTGATTAAACAGATGAAAGAACGTTTTGGTGTCAGTCAAGGCTGCTAATCGTTTCCGCTCACACGGGAGAGGATTTTGATCGGAAATAAATGGGAAATGAATAGGAAAGTGTTTACATCCTCGACTTCCATTTTGGAGCTAAGATGGATGCTTCTGCTGAATCTCTCCACGCTGAAGCCGATCCACCACAGCGTCAAGGAAATAAAACGAATAAATATGAGAAACGAATCACTACATTGGAAGCAATTGATTTTAAACACATTCCCATCGGAATTTGAGGAATTTACATGGACAAGCAGCTCGTTTATTTGTACCACACATGAAGCTCTGATGTTCAAAATGTCGTGTTTATATGTCAGTGAGATTAAAATGTCATCTCACATATTCAACTAACGATTTCAATGTATTTCTTTTTTTTTTTAAGGAACTGTTGTCTATTTAGATACCATTGGAATCAGGCAACATGGGAACTGTGCTCTCAGTCTCCCCAAGCTACAGAAAAGCTGGCCTTTTCGATGAAATACCACCGCCCTTGGCACATTACACAGCTGTGCAGAATAGTAAAAACGCCAAGGACAAGAGCCTGACACGACAGTCGCTCATCAATGTCCTCTCGTGGAAGCGCATCGTCGCGGCTTCGACCAAAAGGAAAGAGTCTAAAAAGCTGACGTCTGGCGACAGTCAGGACGAGGAGAGCGTGTGCAACCTCAACAGTCAAAACCTAAAGAAGTCCCAATCCTGCGCTAATCTCTCGGGATTTACCCAGGAACCAGCAGTCAGCTCAATACCCACATCCAAAACTGCTGTAAACGTGACCTCCACGGCCAAGAGAACCTCCATCACTGGATCTGTGGGTCAAGCCATCAATGTGGGCACACCTAAGAGAGTGATAGTCCAAGCTTCCACCAGTGAGTTGCTGAGGAGCTTGGGCGAGTTCCTGTGCCAACGCTGTTACCGTCTGAAGCGCATGTCCCCCGCCGACCCGGTGCTGTGGCTGCGTAGTGTGGACCGCTCACTCCTGCTGCAGGGCTGGCAGGACCAGGGCTTCATCACCCCGGCTAACGTGGTCTTCCTCTACATGCTCTGTCGGGAAGTGATATCGACGGAGGTGTCCAGCGAGCGAGAGCTGCAGGCCGAGCTGCTCACTTGCCTCTACCTCTCCTACTCCTACATGGGGAACGAGATTTCGTATCCACTCAAGCCCTTCCTGGTGGAGACGGACAAGGATGCCTTTTGGAACCGTAGCCTGGCAATTATTAGTCGCATGAGTAGCAAGATGCTCCAGCTGAACTCTGACCCGCACTACTTCACGCAGGTTTTCGCTGACCTTAAAAACGAGTGTCAAAAAGAGGAGAGCCGGCTGCTTATTGGGCTGGACCGATAGACGTCATCACGTGGCTGTGCATATAGAAATATAAGTGCGTAGACGAACAATTTCCACCCGTGTGAAAAACTATTTCATGTCTGAAAAAAGGAGCTTTAGGAACATTTTAAAACGTGTTTGTAGCAATGAATTGGATAAATCAGGCACTCCAGAATTAAGGTCTGATGATGATGCAGGACTTTGAGCAGCATATGGAAGTTCGGGCCTTTTCAACGAATTCCTTCCATTCACGTAAATAAGCAGCAGTCTTCTTTAACTTCTATTATAACCAGCTTCTCAATGTTAAAGACTGAAAGCTTGGTTGAAAATCCGACGGAGTCGAATTAGCCACAATTCTAAAACCATCCAAACCAAAGACTCGGTTTAAGCTCTTCGCCATCGCTCACCAGGACTGACACAGGGAGATGGTGGTACGTGAGGATCATGAACGCTGCTCGTCATTTTTCCACTGCTCCGGCTATTTATTTCTTATATTTTAGTGGCCTTTTTAAGGCCTTAAACTGCTGCAGGTCCGAGAATAATTCATGAGAATAATTTGGTTTTGGTGATACCGTTTATGTTACAGTATTGTGGTGAGTATCAACATTGAAAGGACTTACAGATGTTAAAAACATCAGTCCATGCCCAACAATTCACGCTTTTGTTTTAACAGTAAAGTCAGAACCAATGAGATGGGACATGTTGGGGTAAATATTTGATGTATTTTCAGCCACAAGTACTGTACGTTCTTCTACGGGTGTTACTGCATGCTTTTTTTGACCAACCACACACTTTACTTATGCTTTGACGGCCACAATTTGTGTGATTTTCACAGTTTTTGACAGTGTGTTACACCCATGTGCCATAAAATGTGCGAAGTTGTCAGAAGGAGCCAGAATGTGCTGAAGGTTCTTAGCCTTTTAAAAGCGGATATTGTTTTTAAAGCCACAATACGGTGACTTAAGTTTTCAGCATAATATATTCCAAGAAATATTTTGCTAAAATGCTTTAATATATCAATATTCATATTCGTTTACAAAATCATCTAAAATTTTGAAATGGAATAATATTACAGTATCACCTTGCATGTTTTTGCTGTTTTTTTGATTGCAAACAAATTACGTAATTAGAAACAACGGGCTTAATAAATATTAATAACAATAGCTTTTCATTCTAACAGGGATGACACTGTTAAGAATTGTGGGTATAATGTTATTCTCTTTATTTCAGGAATATCTTTCTTATAATTTAACTCTTCGCATCTCTAAGTGCATTTTTTTGTATTTTGCATTGTGGTTAAAACTACAATGACATGGAAGAAAGATCTTTTAAATGCAGTGATATTGAACTCTGGGCTAAACTTCAGTTCAGCATCAATTCAGTCTGCAAAATCTCGGATGCCATTTACGTTTGTGGTTCCACTAAAACAAGCTGTGAAAGTGTAAAGAAGTTCTGCGTTTGCGAACATTTGGGGTTGTGTGAACTCAATTTATTATAGCAGTGAGCACTTTGGAAGTATTTCTGTGGATTACACGTTTGCTCATTTTTTTTTTTTTTACATCTTTTTATTCGTGTCACTCACTTTTATGAGAAAAAGCACTTAACAAATTTGATCAATGATTTGATTCGTCTGTGAACTTTTACCTGCATCGGACAACACGTATTAAAAACCAGCATTATAATGATGAGATGCTGAGAGGATGGAGCGAAACACCAGTCATCGTGTTAATAAGATTGTGTCGTTCAGCAAACCTCACCATCACATGATGAATATTAGCAGAATAACTCATATTCTGTGCAGTGTGAGCCAAAAACGTTCTTAATTATTGTGATTCACGTCAGAGTTGTATGTTGTGTTATATTATTTACACTGTTAGAATCATATGGTGGGCTATTAATTTATAATATAAATTAACTTTTACTCATTTAGCGCGTCATGCTGTAGGTGGCGATGCAGTCCACTACAGACGTGGCCATACGACGTATAAAAAATACCCAATGGACGTATTCATGCCAAGACCACAGATTCTTACAAATCATTTTCGCCATTATTTCATTCATTTAAAGCTATTTTTGTGCTTGTAGCCAAATGAGAAAGAACATTTTGGAGGCAAATGTGTACGTAAGGGGATTTGTACGTAAGGGACGATGGCGTGAAAGACAAACATCACAGCGGTTTACGATATGCATTGGAGTCTGAGTTTAGTCACAATGTTTGGTCTGAATCAAACGATTTATTTTTCTGTAGCACAGATCAAATCTATAGGCAGGTGCCGTGGCCTGAATGCACTATTCTTAGCAATATGTAAAAAAAAACACTGAAAAAAACGTATGCACATCTAAAGATTTATTGATCAATCACATTCAGCATTTTTAAATAGATATGTTGTCCATTTTAATTTTTAATTGATGGTAAAATGTTACATTCTATTAAGTTGCGCATGACAACTGATCTTTTCTGGCCGTGGATTTCTTTCAAATTCTTCACCAGTATTGTGTAATTCTGATGGTGCTACTCATGTAAAGAACATCACCAAAATATAAGAAGATCCTTTTGCAGAATAAAATCACGTCTTGTACATATGGCACAGACTTAACACGCATTGATATGATTACAAAAATAGCAGAGTGAATGGAATATAATGAAGTAAAGCTGGGTCAATAATAACAAAACTTGGTTTATGTTATATTTATTGGAACAGTACAATAGTGTTTTCATAGGATTTTGTGGTTGATGTAACATTCAAAAATGTGAGCGAGAGGTACAGATTCTGTTCTTTTGTTTAAAATTGTGAACATTGATCAAAATGAAACAAATCAAATGTAACTTTACTGTATTCAAAGAAGTAATCAGTTACAGTATATGGGTGTTTATGATTGTGAGCTTGTGCACTGACCTTTGTCAACTCTTCTATCTATTTTATATAAAATGTGCGTTTGCAAAACTCTCTCTGGTTTTTTTTTGACAGATATACGTATACATAAAACAAAAATGTTTAAAAATAAGAACTATGTTAGAATAAATAAGAATACGTTTATATACATATGTATGTGTGTGCACTGTATATACTTTATATATACACTCACACACACACTGTATATATACACATACCATATCTATCTATATATACACTATTGTTCAAACACCTGCTGTCACATAGACAATTTTGTGTTTTCCATGAAAAGTCACACTTTATTTATCACCATGAGTTGTAAAATGAATAGAAAATATAAAAGTTTGTATTCACACACACAGTGTATAAATAGGTTTACATTTGTGCGCACACACACACACAAATGAAGCCCTGTTCTTCATTGGCCACAGGTAATGCCAGCCTTTCAGAAGAATGATGTCATACCTGTAGATTCTCAACCTCATCTGCAGTTGGTGCACGTGAGAATGGAACAGCATAAGCACGCAAGAAATTCACTAGATGTTGAGGGGGCAACTGCAATATTATGTAACCATCTTTTCCATAGCGCTCAGCCTGGCGACACAACACCGCCATCTGTTGGAGAAATAAGCAGTTACAGAAAGATGGAGAAAATAAAACTTTCATGCAGAGGGTTTTAAACACAAGTGTGCTTGAGAAAGATACACACTCAAGTCAAATATATTACAAAAAAAATGAATTATATATATAATTAAAAATAAACTTTTGTTCAGTGGTAGGGAATTGCACTTGTGTCCAAGAGTTTGCAGGGTCGTATCCCTGGGAGCCACTTTAAG
>SOMO01000189.1:154974-200862 GCA_028128575.1 Paedocypris carbunculus | reverse complement strand
AATTGATAAGGCCTGCATGAAGAGAAATATAATCTTGTGTTCTCATGTGTCAGACTTCTTGTAGGTGCTCCGAAAGAAAAGGCCGAGTCCGGACTGCAGGCCAATGAGACGGGAGATGTGTATGCCTGTCCAATCACGGCAGACCCCAGAGACTGCAAGAGACTGAACCTGCTCAAATCAAGTATCCTCCATCACACACACACACGCCGTGCGTCCGATTCCATTTGTCTTTCTCATAATGGCTCCGTGTTTTCCAGATTTAGATGATATCCCGGATCCCAACATTGACGTGATTGACGGCATGTGGCTCGGTGTTTCAGTGACCAGCCAGAACCAGCCCGGGGGTCGTGTGATGGTGAGTTTCGTATTTATGAGGCATCTTAATCTTACTGTCAAACTCCACACACGTGAAATTGGAGGAAATGGAAGCTCAGCCAATTCCGAAAAGCATCCATCACTCTGTTTTATAGGCCTGCAGCCACCGTTACGTCCGGATCATTTCAACCAACTATCGCATGATTGGGAAGTGCTACATTCGTGGGAATAATTTATTGTATGATGAAGGTGATTCTCAATGGCAGTCGCATGATGAAGTGTGTAATCCCAGTGGGAATAAGGATGATGAAGGCATGTGTCTTGCGGGAATGTCCGCCGCCTTCACGCAGACTGACGTCGTCCTGGGCGCTCCGGGTTGCTACAGTTGGCAAGGTCAGAAGAGCGTTTCCTGTCCCAATCCACATTTTTAAAAGCAAAGCCCTTTTTTTACCCTTTTTTCCATTGTTTGCAGGAAATACATACATGCAGTGGCATAATCCCAAAGATAAATATGATAAACGCAACATCAAGTTGCGGGATTTGAGTAGGAGAAATATTTACATTGGTAAGTGACAGAATCTTTGAGACGATTTTTTTCACTTATGTGTATAAATTAATTTCATAAACATTAAATATTTGTATAAAAAATTATCCAATAGTATATATTAAACAAAATGTAACGTGGCTTTATGTGAATACGATAATTGACTTTCAAGTGTTTGATTAAGTAGATTAAACTTTTAAATATATATAAATCTAACAAAACTATGTTATAGTAATAAAACTATTTTATTACTGTTAATGTTAATTACATTTTTCCATATGATGTAACTGTGGTTTAGTTCTATAAGAACTATATAGTTATACCGTGGTTTTATGTGATGGTTATAGCCTTGATCGAGAGATTAAGAGTTTAAGTATGTATAACAGCTACATTAAAAGCATTTTGAGAGAAGTTTTGCTAAATTCCAGAAAGGTCTTTTTCATTAGAATGTAATTACTATGATAAATGTGTCTGCTGTGAATTTCCGAGCTCTTCACTGCAGCGCAATTTGATGTTCTACGACTTTTTTTTTTTTCTTAAAATGTCAGAATGTTGATGTGTATTTTGCATTTTGGTATTGGTGCATGAATTATTTTCCAGGTTACTCTGTCGCGGTGGATCGAGACTTACTGAGCAAAAGCGAAGAGACGGTGGTAAGCGGAGCCCCAAGAGACGAAGCCAAAGGTTCCGTCATTATGGCCGAATCTGTTAAAACCAGAAGCCCTGAAGAAATCGTGATAAAAGCTTCGCTCACCGGGAAACAAGTCGGTTCTTATTTTGGCAACAGCATTGCAATTGTTGATCTGAACAATGATGGGTAGGAACAATTGTTCTTTTGTGCAACGACATGGCAAAACATTTTCAATGCAGTTTTGGTTGTATTATGTTACAGTTGGAAAGATCTGATTGTCGGAGCACCTTTTTATTTCGACCGTAAAATGGAACGTGGCGGCGCTGTTTATGTCTACATGAATCAGAATGGATTTTTTCGCGATGAAGCTGATGTGGCGTTTTATGGGCCGAAGAACTCTGGCTTTGGCATGTCTGTTGCTGCTGTTGGGGATGTTAATCAGGATGGATTTAAAGGTGTTTCTGCTAATCACTTTGTTAATCAAGACTAAACTTGTGTCATTTTGCAGTGCTGCCTCCATGTGGTGCTGTGCAGTATTGTCTTCATTGTAATGGCTGCTTTCTCTCGTACAGATTTTGCTGTAGGTGCTCCTTATCACAGCACAGGCAGAATATATATATGGTTAGGCAACAAATCTGGTGTTTCTCAAAACCCTAGTCAGGTGAGAAACGATTGGTATTTCTGCTCTTTACAAAACAAAATCGTTTCGACTGACGACAATTTGTTAAAATATGAAAATCTTTCATCAACAATGCTGTGTAATCACCTTCATAGCTTTTCGTGGAATGAAATTAGCTTTAGCCTAAAGATATGTGGATTTAAGCTGGTTTTGTTTTTATATTAATTTAGTTCTAACTTTATAAATAACATTTGATTGATTCAACATTATCTTCAGGTCATTGAAGGAAAAGACATTGGGGGCGCTGGATTCCAGACCTTCGGTTACTCCATTAGTGGTGGGATGGACGTGGACCGAAACAGTTACCCAGACGTAGTGGTTGGATCTTTGGATGACCGTGTGGTCTTGATAAGGTAGTTTAGTTTTATTGCGCATAGGCTAGTTTTCTTAACTATCAATGGTTTCATAAATTGAAATTTAATTGAATCAATTGTCAATTTAATTCTCCACAGTTGGAGACATTGTTCTCACAGTTCTTTTCTTATCTTAAGAGCACGTCCGGTGATTCATCTAAAGAAGACCTTCAGCGTGACCCCAGAGGTCATTGACCCCAATGACTGTGATGCTTGGTACTTCAATGCTACTCTTTTAATTTTTCTAATTAAATTAGGTTGATAAGAGGAAACCGAAGTGGCTATAATTGGTCAATTGAGCTTTTATCTCTATTTTTACATAGCATTGAAGCCAAAGTCTGTATCTCCTACACGCCGAGCACCGGAGGTTCCAGGAACCGCAGAAACGTTGGTTTGTGCCAGTTTACTATTGTTCTAATGGAGAAACCTTTTATGGACTGAATTTGATTTGATACAGATGTTTTCATCTCAGCTTTTCAGTACACGGTGGAAGCAGATCCATTTAACCGGAACCCTCGAGTTTATTTCATCCCATCCAAAGATGCAACATACACCAGTAACATGGCAATTGACCCATCTGGCGCTTGTCACTCCATGAAACTGGAACTGGTAGGGTTGTACAATAATTCCAGATGTTATTTTCTTTTTGTGATTAATTTTTTAAACCTGATTATCAACATACAGTATTAACATGAATAAAAACACCACTTTTTTCAACGGTAGACGCTTGAAATTTTGGGGGTGCTTATATTTGCGTTAATAATTACGTAATCTCTGTTTTTGACTCTCAGTCCAGGACGATTCTTGACAAAGTTGCGCCAATAGTTTTCCGGCTGAACATGTCTCTGGTGGAGCCTTCACCTTCAGGAGGCCAGTCTTTGGAGGATCTTGCTGCTTTTCCAGTCGTCAGTCAAGAAGACTCGCTGATCGGAAGAACCGAGGTTGGCGTGATGTTCCTCTCCTACTTTACAACAAATGCTACTTTTAGTGGAATCATTGTTTATCCACATCTGCTCACAGTCTCTTTTATATGCCATTCATGTCATTACATCTCCCAGATTCATATTCAGAAAGCCTGTGGACCTGACAATAAATGCGAGAGCAACCTTCAAATGACGGCCACGTTCACAGACGAGAAGAACAAGCCGTTTCCCACGTAAGTGTTTCTCTGTACGTGCAAGAAGAAAACGATGGCTGAATAGTCCACAGTGTCGATCACCACTCAAGAATGGATGTTTTTGATCAGCTTCTGACCTTCATTTGACGACTCTTTGTGTGCGTGTTTCAACAGACAGGGTGATGTCCAGATATTCCATTACTCTACCAATGTAAAGAAGTTGAGGCTGGTAGTGAACGTGTCCAACGTTCCTTCAGGGAGCAGGAAGGCTGAAAGTGCTTACAGTGCTCTTCTTAATGTCACCATTCCAGCTTCTCTCAGCCTCTCCAGTTGGAGTCCCAAGGTGGGAGACATCATGAGATCCTGCCTGGATCTTCATAATGGCGTATTTTGTAGCCTAAAAATACAAATATAAAATATCTTTTCTCTAAATATCTAAATATAAAAGTACAAAACCCATAATGATGTTTTTTTTACAGACGATGGAGGTTGACTTTACAGCTAATGGACATCTGATTTGTAAACTTGGAGATCCTTTTAAAAGCAACCAGAGAGTAAGTCTATTCAGGGATGATTTTGATGATTCTAGAAATACATTCAAAATCCTGTCAGGATTATTCATTAATATAAGGTGACCGTGTGGATTGAATTCTAAGTGTATTTGTGATTTTTTTTTTTTTTTTTATTATTTATTTGATCTGTTATTTATTACAGGAAGAGGTGGAATTTACGTTTGAGACGTCTGGGATCACGGTAGATACGCACCAGATTCTGGCGGAACTGCAGATGTCAACGTAGGACTTTCCTTTCTCTGTGAAATGATTGACAATTGATGAAAGCCAAGAATTAAACTACAAATAAAATTTAAATCTATAAAACTAATTTATGTAAGAATATATGTAAGAATATATTTATTTACATTACTTTGAACCCAATGTAACCATTAAAACTATTGTAAGTGTTAAAAAATAAAGAAGCTACAGTTTCTTGTTAAAATATGTATATGCAGTTTTGAACGTTTTGTACATATTGTTTTTTTGTACATATATGTTTTTTTACTACATGACCTGAGTAGTAATACACAAACAGACGCGAATAGATGCCTATTCAATTTCCAATCTAAGGATTATGTAAAGGTATGTACAGAACTGTATGTAGAAAGAGCATCAAAAGTTTTCTGCCCACCTACAAGAATCCAATATATAAGTAGGACAGTACGTTGAGTGATTCATTGCTGGAGTCTTTAGCTTTAGCTACATCAGCATAGCATTTCATTTGAACCCTCGGCTGATTATTTCTTCTGTTCTTCTCAGACGAAGTGATCAGAATGATCTACGACCTCTATCTAAAGTGCTGGTGGTGGAGTATGTCCTTCTGCCCACCTTTCGTGTGTGAGTTATACTTCATTTGGACTTGCTTTCAGCATATATTCCACTTTTAAGTCTAAAGTGCACAATTCAAAGTGGAATTTTACCGTAGCAGTCCTGCAATTTATTTGCTTTATGTCATTGTACATCATCCATATGGAAAATTATTTGAAATGTTGTTTTTTTGTAGTGTTCCTTCCCAGTTAAGGACAGAATTCAGTGGAAAAGTCATCGGACAATCTGCAATGAACTTCACCAGGGATGTCGGAAGCCCGGTGGAATTTAACTTCACGGCAAGTCCATTTTCACAGTCTGACGCCCTGTCCTATCACTAACATGTCTCACCCATCTAAAAGTGCAAATTCTGCAGGGATCCAGCACAGGCTGTTGGAGCTTATCTAGCAAAATGCACAGTTGACACAAAAACGGTGGCGTTCGAGGTGGTTTATTGCATTATTTAGACAGCATACAGGGGATTTGACACCAGCTGCTGAAGAAGTATTTCTATATATTCCACTCCAAAAAATAATCCTCCTAATGTACAAACTATTTTTTTGTTTCAAAAACAAACTGGTAACATTCAGTAACCGTGTGGATTTTTGGAAGTGGTGTAAAGGGCTGTTACTCTACTTAAGTATTTTGGCTTTTTTGTACAAAATATCGCCATCTGCAGGGTGCAGAATATACTGGATGCTTTTTATCAGCTAAATCACAGAAATGTGGATTAGCGGTTGCACTTTTTTGCACGTTTGAGTTTCACTGAAACTTTTTGTTCTCTTTTTGTCTGTTTTGTTCTGCAATTTTGAAACATTGAGGTGTTACATTTCATTTCTATATCAGGTTTCTTGTACATGCTTTGTACCCAAATTCATAGTTTCTTTTAAAATGGGATACTCCCAATGGGGTATCTCCCATAGTTACTCCCAATAAAATGGGAGTCTTTTACTCAAGAAATTGGAATGTTTTGGAATAATTGGCAAGTTGGAATTGGTGATTTGTAATTGGGTATTTTTTGCAGTAAGGTATCCGCACTTTTACTCAAGTATGGCTTTCAGGTACTCTTTACACCACTGATTTTTGTTTTGTCTACAGGTGGACCTTCCTGGGAAACCTCTCGGAGATATGGGCCTTTTAGAAGTCATGTTTCACTGGCCCTATGCGGTGGCCAATGAGAAGTGGCTACTCTATTTGACAGAAATTAAGATGATCGGAACCTCAAAGTTGCTCTGTGACCCTGGAAACGGCATCATAAACCCCCTGAGTCTCGTAAGTGACCCTTAATTTCCGAATAAAGCTGTTGGAATTGAGTCTTAATCTCCAAAACCCTCGTTTTTTCCCACTTGAACATCAAACGTTCGACAAATCTCATGTCAAAACCAGTGCAAAATTAGACTAGACAGATCTTCACAATTAATACAGAACCCAATCATAAATATTGCAATTATTCCGATTCAGGCTCATTGACGTCAGATGTTGGATTCTAATCCAATTGTCATGCGCTTAATATAATGTGCTTGTTGTGCACGACATGTATGTTCCGTCTATCGTAGGTGTCAGAACACAGATCTGCGAGGAAGAGGAGAGAGGAGTCTTCCGTGGGGCTTGATCAGGCTGCGCCACAGGCCTCTCTCAACCCGCAGGGCGTCCACAGGAAAACTGTCAAACTAGTGAGTCTATCAGTCTCCCACTGCAATTGTTTAGTTGCTAGGCAACTGGATGATACTGGCTGGTATGTCGACTCTTCCCTAAGAGTTTGCATGATGTAGTGCACAACAGAGACAAGATAAAGACAAAATTAAGGTTGCTTTTGCTTTCTCTCATCATTCTCTCTCTTAATGTCAGGAGTGCTCTTCAGCGTCTGCGCTCTGTCACACCTTCGCCTGCCCCTTGTCAAACATGGCCACTTCAGCCACGCTTGCTGTCAAAGCTCGCTTGTGGAACGGCACAATGCTCGAGGTTAGAGCTCACTTTCCAATGCAAGCATCCTCTTCAAATCTGAGGCCCTCAAGGATAAATCTGACTTTTAAATTTCAGTCAGTCTGTGTGTCTAATCAACTTTTAATGACGTTTTTGTTCCTCCGATGTGTCTGTGTTACACGAGTGTGGAGATGTTCAGACGTGTCAAAGCCGGTTTAAGGGTCAGAGTGGGACTTTCAGACACTTTTCAGGGTTATTGTTCATCCGCTCAGTTCCTGTGTGGTTTGGAGAAGACTTAAAATAACAGAAGCATTTATTAAAAATTACACTGTTGATTAGAACACGTGTGAGCATTTTCTGGTTGGAAATTCTTTCGTGAAGTGTTCAAATGACTGGAAGCGGTCAAGAATGTCAGCGTTGTGTTTTCTCAGGACTACCCCGCTGCAACCGTCTATGTGTTGGGTAGCGCCACACTGAGGTTACGAACAGATAAACCGACTATCAAGATGATCAACATCACCCATCAGGTGAGGAACCCATGTCATCCAAAATGTGTTCAGACAATGAAGAGACGGTTTCTCATAATGTGAATATTGCGGATAATCAGAGGTGTAAAGAGTACCTAAAAATCATACTTGAGTAAAAGTACAGATACCTTACTGTAAAATTACTCCTTTACAAGTTGCAAGGCAGCAATTTCAGGAAGTCTTGACTTAAAGTGTTAAATTTTAAAATTTATTTTACCTGCTTATTTTACTTGTACTGAATTTAGGCTAAAAAAAAGACAAGAAATGTAAAGAAACTTAGAATGAAATTTAACACCAAAATGGCATTTTTAGATAATAAATTAAAATTCTTTGTTTATCTCAGTTATACAAAAAAGTCTCAGTAAAATGTGCAAAAAAAGTGCAATTGCTAGTTCATGTTCAAGTGATTTAGCTGACAAATAGCATCCAGTACCTTCAGCATCCTGCAGATGGAGATATCGACTCGCCCACCTAAAAAAATTAACAATGGCAAAAAAAGATGCCGATTTGTTGCACACAATCACAATGTAGTGGGGTAAAGAGTGCAGATACTCAATCACAAATGTAGTCAAGTAGAGAGTAAAAGTTGCTTATATCATTGATACTCAGTACAAGTGCAAAGTAGCCAAAATACTTAAGTAATGTAACAAAGTAACATTTACTCAAGTACTTATTATAACCACTGGAGATCATCATCTTTTCTTCAGTTTTCAGTAGTTATAGACCCTGCAGTGACGGAAGAGGTTCCATATGAAGCCCCACTGTGGATCATCATCGTGTCGGTGCTGGCTGGAGTGTTTCTGCTGGGCTTTATTGTCATTCTTCTGTGGAAGGTGAGGATGCACCAGGAATTCACGTCTCCACAGCCACATCCATCTTTGCATTTTTCCCCCGTCTGTGGAATGAGACATTTTTCTAGATCAAATATTTGAGCTCCATAAACAACGGGCGAGCGTTATGTAACGTCACCTTGAGAGAAGCGGCTTTCATGCGCTTGTTCTTGACGTTTCCTGCGCAGCAAGATTGCATTTTTTATGACCGTATGTTTGTGTTCGTGATCATGCCAAATATATGTTCAATCAGTGTGTTGAAGCAGCAGCTGCAGTGACGGAGCATTTGATCGCGCGCTGTGCATCAAAATTAGCCACAAAACAGACGGCGGCGTGTGGAATTAAACCAACATTCTCTGTGTTTCATATATAATGGATTAGAAGTGCTTTCTGTTCAAAGTGTTTGGGCAACTTTGAGCCAACATGAAGACTGACTGATGTGGAATGTATTTGAAACTTGTTTACTTCCTCTTTTTTTTAATGTTAAGTATCATAGCGTTTTTCTTTATTGTTCGTGGCATGTTAGAGATTTGATGATTACTGATATCAAACAGAAATCGGAATGATATAAATACCCCATCAATACCGATACTGATACCACAAGACAATATTGATTACATACACTGATGATATCAATGCGTTTGGTCCAATATTACTACCACTAACCCTAACTTAAAAATGTACAGTAAATACGCTATTGATCCTAGATTGATACCACTATTAAAACATAACAATGTACAGTGAATCCACTATTGATCCAATATTGATACCTCTATATAAACATAAAAATGTACAGTAAAGACACTAGTGTTCCCAGATTGACACCACTTTTAAGACATAATAATGTACAGTAAATNAAAAAAAATCAATAATATGCAGTAAAACACTATTGATGCCACTATAGGCAGTTTTGATGATTCACGTCCACTAACTTTATCGATACTGATGTCACTGCTGATGATATAAGCACAGTATGTTTGCAGCAGCCCCCCACATCAGGTTTCCTCCTGCTCTGTTGTGTTTGACTGCTCCTGTCTAAATCCTGTTCTCCAGTGCGGGTTCTTCAAGAGGGCAAACACCAGAGAGCTTTACGAGGCCAAGGCCCTGAAAGCTGATTTGAAATCGCAGCCGTCTGAGAATGAGCGTCTGACTGGAGAGGACTGATGCTCCCCTGGTTCCACGGGGTCCTGACTGGAATCACAAAGGTTGTAGATGCCACAGCTTACAGCTCCTCTGATTAAAATGCTCGACTTAATGAACTAAAACGCATTCCATGCAAGCTGGCTAATACGATCTAGCCTCCCGCTTCCCCTGGCGCTGAAAACACTGGAGATGATGCTTTCCTGTATCAGCTTGAGATGCGAGACTCCTTATTTCCTCGGGCGTTTGACTCTGTTATCTGGGAGACAGAATGATGTCAGCAGCTCTGCATTACTTTAATCTGACTTCTGAAAGTATTTTGTTCCTTCGCCGAGACTAACTACTTCTTCCTCTGATACAATTCCTTCCCTTCCCTTTTTTTTTTTTTTACAGTTTGCTTTCAACCGAAGCTGCAAACTTTTGATCACGTCTTCTCCTGCAGAGAACTTTTTTATTTATTTTCCTTCTTTTTTCCTCTTCAAGATCTGCCACTGCATTTTCCATGATTGTTACGCACTTGCTGTTCCTCAATAATTTACTCTTTTTAGATTTTTCCAGCATAAAGAACGCTAGCGATTTCTAGATTACACTGCACCAGATCTTTTAATCATATGAAATGGCTACATTGAAGCATCTCGGTGGTTTGAAGACTTGAGTGTGTGAATATGTAACTCTACTGTAATGATCCATTTAAGAGCTTGTGGGATAAAGAATGACTGTCTGAATTCTTCCCTACAGAACAGCTTCTTTGAGCGAGCTGACAATTTCCGCTCAATGCCGAAGCACAAAGGCGTGAAGATCTGTAAGAAGGAAGATTACCAGGTAAACCAGGGATTTTTAATTGTGAACACTAAGAAACACTGGATCACAAACTGGACGGAAAAAGAACATTACTACTGATGAATGTCTGTGCAAATCCACTTCCTGTCAGAGATGGTGTTGCTTGATTAATCAGTGCGGCTCACCCTGCTTAAACTGGCCTGATCTGGATTACAGGTGTAATTTTGAGATTAAATGGTGGGCATATAATCATTTTGAAATTGTGGACCTGAGATTGTAGACATTTCATGTAAGAGCTTCTTGTTATGTACTTTTTATTGAGAATGTTTTTATCTTTAAAACCCTGTTTTTTTTACAAGTGTTTTGTGATAGGAAATGATTTTGTATTTTCTCATCATCATTTCTCAACTTTTTTTGTTAAATGATATGATCAACAATAAGATGTAATATGTATGTACATATCTATTCAAGTTTGGAATTTTAATTGATAGGTTAATTTGGAATGCTGGATTAATATGTCTGTGTGTCCTGCTCTGTGATTGGTTGGCCATTATTCCGGGGTGTGTCTCGCCCAGATTTCCTGAGCCTCCTGCTCCACTTGACCAGGAAATGGAAAAGTGGTATAGAAAATGGATGAATGAATTGAAATGAGAGTGAATGTGAGAAAGAGAGAGGATGAATTATTGCTTCTATGTGTGACAAAAATATTACAGAACAAACAGAAAATAAAAATGCAAACCGAATACAAATCATTTGTTAAAACAGAAGAGTAAAGTTTTATTAATCACAAGCTCAGCAGCCATGCAAATAGAACAGGCCCTAATCTCTGTTCTCGCTCCGGGTACCCAAATGTTTCTGTGCCCGCTCCAATTATTCATGAAGAGTGTTCTTTTCTTTTTTGATAAGACTTGTATGAGTTGTGTTTGATATGAATGTAATTATACTTGTCTGAAGAATCAAATAGTTTTAACCTGCCTTGACTTGATGAATGAGTACAGTTTTTTTACAGTGATTTTTATATATATCGATATCAAATGCCTGCGTTGTCTACCTTTGGTCAGCAGACCCCGCGGTTGTTTGTTTATTGTGTATTTGTTCTGCGTTTGCATATTGAAGAAGATCTCCAACAGTGAATAAAACTATCGATGGAAAATCACGTTGCCATATTTTGTGCTCTTCTCAGCTTTCAGAAAGAGTCCATGTTGCTAATTTTAATTTTAAGCAATGAACAGAAATGTAATGACTTCTAATCCTGTTAAGCCTCACACCAGCAGGAAAGTAATTGCATTAGAGTTTGAATAGACGTCTAAACTAACCGCATTCCCGGGCGAGCGTCACGGGAGCGCGAGCCCCGCCTTCACCGGGATTATCACGAGCCAAACCTCGCGAGCGCGCGCGCTATCAGGTAACGCCGCAAACACAATCTGCGACTGACACCGAGAGCGAAATTAAGGAGAAACAGTGATATTTGCCTGTTTGGTTCTGCCTGTGAGAAGACAAGAACATGTGGTGGGTTCCGGACTGTCATGTTCCCGCGCTGTGATCAGTCAAGTGATTTCTTTCTGTTGTTTGGTTTGTTTCAGGGAACATCTACGCTTCGGTTCGGTTCCGAGATGAAGATGCTGAGATGTGAGAGTGGCGGGAGCGCGCGAGCCTGTCACGATCGTTTGGAATGACGCCTCGGACTTTGGCAAAGAGTTATCAAGTTAATTACCTGGAGCGACGCGTGATGGACTAGACGAAGAATGCCGCACGTTTGGGAGTTTTTTCTGATCCTCAACATTAATGTCATTCTTACAGAAGGTAAAATCAAGTAGGGGACACTTTCATCCGCGAGAACACTTTTTAAACTACTGGCGGGTTTCCTGGTTTATTCAGCAAGGGATTTGGATAAACGATTCGGAATACAGTATGAATTCAATTATATGAATTCAATCATATTCAATTACTGTGTTATCGTCGCGCCGATCAGATTTTTATTGTCAGTTCGAAATCCTGTAAATGAGCTCTGTGCCGAATGTTTACTGACTTCGGTGCTCAGAAATCCATCAGCCCTGTGGTCGAATCAGATTTGCAGGTCTTAGTTGGTTTTAGAGGTTTAGACGGTGTTTTGACGGCTGAAGGGGTTCCACCCCAGCAATTTCGTTAAATTGTTTTTAATTCTGGAAATTTAATTGAATGAACTTGCGTTTACAATTAATGTGTAAGGTTACATATGGTGTTACACATTATTATAGTATTATTCTCAGACTCTTTCTCTCTCTCTCATTCTCCCTCTCTCTCGCTCTGTTTATTCGTGTGTGTGTGTGTGTGTGTGTGTGTGTGTGTGTGTGTGTGTGTTCGTGTGCGTTACCATACTCACTCAAACACACACACACACATCATCAAATGTGTACTGTACATGTCTGTGTCTTTACATATGTATATAAACTTACAATAATGGTTAAATTGAGCAGAAGGGACGAGAGGCTTCTGAAAAATAGTTTGCAGAAAGAAGAAGGGGTAATGAGTTTGTCAGTGAGTCATGATGAGCGAAGCTGGTCTGGAGTCTGTGATGGTCTGTGATGTTCTTATGCACGCACTGCTGAAGTACGCTGTTTGTTTTGGCAGTCCTGAGTTTGACGTCATGTTTTCACCAGGGGATGGGCATCTTCAGGAGATGGGTATCATAAAACAGACTTGGAGAAAAGGAGAAAAGCCTGTAATGTTTGAATAAGGAGATGGTTGTGAATGATTTCAGTATGGAGTTGGCGGCTCGTGATCACCACCACCTCCATCCAAAGCTTTCATAATGACAGACTTACGGAGTCTTGTGAAAAATAATAGGCATTTCAGTGTCTAGTGTATATTGCCTCGGCTTTAGAGCCACAGAGTTTATAAGAGTGGAATCTCGTACGAATCCTCTCACCTGCTTGGATGGCAAATGTCTGACTCTTGACGCTTCCGGACCCCACGGAGAACACGCTGAGCATCTTGTTAGATGTGTGAATTTCAACAAATGGAACGAGAGAAAATGAGCAAGCACCTAGAAAATGATTACAACAAATTGGCGTAGGAGCAAATTGCGCCGTACAATCCTCTGCCCCGTTCATGATGGGCACATCAAAGTGCGCTGGCATGAGAGCCGAGCTGTGGTGTGGGGTATTAAAGAGCAAGCCCGAGTGTTTGGGTTGGCAGTGAATATGATGCAAGCTGCAGCCTGAAGCCGCGGGGAGAGAGGTGAGGGGAATAGTGATGCGAGATAAGGGAGTGAATTCAGAATGCTGGTGTCTGCTGCCTCTGTGACCTACTTTCCACCATCCCTGATAAGGCCCAGAGCTGCAGATCCTCAACGCATCTGTTATTTCACTTTTATATATACACGTACATGTCTAGTGTGTTTAATAAAGCCCACAAAGAAAGAACCAAAGAAAGTGCAAAGAACGAATGAATGACAGCAAGAACAAAACACCCTTTCAATTTGCTGTTTTTTGTAGTATTGAAGTCTTAAGTTGATTTACGAAGAAATATTCTCATATAGATTGCACTCTGTATTTTACAATGTAAAAATGTATAAGTAAAATATATATTCATGTGGGGAGTTGATATACAATACATTCATATTATATATTAATCTACAGGTGGTATTACAATATGTGGAGGGAAAGTGAGGAAGATATAAGGAATTAAAAAGGGGTAGATGGAGTGAAGAAGAGAGAGAGAGGAGAGTGAAGATGTGAGAGGGGGTGAAAATGGAGAGAAAGTAAAGAAAATGAGTGTATAAGTAGAGAGGGGGGTTAATGTAAGTGAGGGAGTGGAGACAGAGAGAAAGGGGGAAGGAGGGGTGAAGGTAAGTGAGTGAGTGAAGAAAGAGAGAGAGGGAGGGTGAAGAGAGGGACAATAAATATGGAGAGAGAGAGAGAGAGAGAGAGGATGAAGGCAAGTGAGGGAGTGGAGAGATTGTGTGAAGATGGAGAGAGAATGAAGGAGAAAAAGAGAGTATGAAGAAGCATAATGGGTCTGGAGAAGGAAGAAGAGAGAGACAGGTGAAGGATAAGGGGTGTGAAGAAGCGGAGAGAGAGAAAGAGAGTGATGAAGGAGGAAGAGGGAGGATGATTCATGGCTTTCACCTAAGAGTATAAAGCATAACTAAACAGAGTCTGTGTGAATAATGATGATTCACTTTAAATACGGTAGATGCAAGGCACAGAATTAAAGTTTGAAAAGTTTTGGATTTGGGACGAAGCCTAACAGACATCTTGATCCTGCCACCTGACAGCAGAAACTTGTCTCGGCAGGGTGCTGCTCTATAACCGCTGTGACTATATGTTCAAAGAGCCGTGGGTGAGAGATCTTTTCTTTCCTTGCAGCACAGCCAGTGTCATCAAAGCTTCATGATGGTTGGTGGGCATACAAAGACGTCGTCCAAGGAAGCTTCATACCAGGTGAGCTTCTCCGGAAGAGTGTGAACAAAAGTTAGACGGCAGCAGTGACATCGTCTGACTCTCAGAATTGCCTATTTATAACCGTGGCTTTGTATTTTGAAACCAAACTTTCCACATTCCCATGAATATTTCATTCTTCTTGATTCATGGGCATGAATAATGAATTTTGAGACATGAACGTTTGGTTGGAAGTGTCCTCGTGAAAAGATGTTATCTTCTTCACTTTGCTCCGACATATGCTCCGACATAACTTTTAATAAATGGACGATTTGTTTTATGATGGGGAAATATAGAATAATACATGTGTTTTTGTGAACAGTTTATTTGACTTAATTTGAATGAGTTGAGAGTTTCTCCATCAGCGTTTGGTCAAAAATGTTTTTCTGGCGGAACATTTTCATTCGATTTTCTACGGCACAATGCATCAAAACGGCATTAAAATCTATTAAAGCCTTTCTATTGGCCGCTGTAATCATAAAATGGATTTAACATACTTAAAATTGGAAGCCCAAGACATGCAGAAGGTGCTGGACTTTGTAAATGGGGGTCAAATTCTACACTTTTCCACTTCCAGAGGCGCAGGTCCCGTGGGAACTTGATTATGGTCTAATCTATTTTTACCGCTTGTGGTCTCTCGCTGATTAATGCTTACTGTTGCAGTGGCGGTCCAGGGCGCTTTAGGAGTTTTATTCGCCGTCCCGCATTCTGTAGTCAGGGTAATGTATGTAACCCTCCCAGGAGCTCTTTGAACACTGACAAGATCCATAATGGTATTTTCTGTTCAGTATGCTTTTAATAATGAAGACATCTGCTGGGGACCAAACTCTCACTCTTGAGGAACATCTCCTTTATTTTAAAAAGAGCCAGCGCGTCTTACAAGGTCGACACAGCCTATAGCATCAATCAAAGTTGAAAAGGATATCAAGTAAGCCTTATAGCAACTCATAAATATATGTATTGCATGTAAATTCGCCTCTTTTTAAACATTCTGTGATGACAAAAAGCTCCGGTTTAATATTGCGTAAATGTCCTTGAGCCTGGAAAACAGGATTCCGGAGAAATAAGACGCGGCATTCAAAGGGGAATCGTCATCAGACTCCCAGAGAGCACGTCTGGATTAATCTCAAGACGTATTTCATAAGAAAGTCACTCGCTTGCTCGTCCTATTGGTTTGAGGATGCTGGAGAAAAGTTCTGCGTAAGCTTTTAAACTTCGGCCTGCAGTGACAATTATTTAGCTGTCAGAAAACGTCTTATTTAGGTGAAATTTATGTAAAAAACTCTCTTCCTAGCTGGTTGTTCTGCCATTTTAATTAATTCCCTTGTGCTGTCACATTCAGTAGTGTTTTTATCCAAAGTCCGAACCCATAACCTTTCATGTTGCAAGCCCAGTGTTGTAATGACGGTAAAGCGATGGAACTTACAGCAGTAGAAAATTAGTTTTCATCACTTAAAATGTGATTTTAAAGGCCCGAGGCTGACAAGATATAGCCTGACTTAAATTCTCCTAAGTGTGAAATGATCTTCATATTCCAGAAGTTTAAGTGAGTTCATAGTCATGAATGAATGTTTCCGTCCTGTTTTAGTACAAGCTTGTTACACGCTTGCTTTGCTGTGACGGGAAGTTCTCAGACTGTGTTTTCCCAAGGGTTTGGCTCGGATACAACACGTTCTACTTTTTAAAAGAGTGATGGAGTCAGGAAACACGTCTCACGTACAACAACACCATCCTGTGTTTCTCTATCCACATCAAAGCCATGCAGAAAAACCAACACAAGCCTGCGCAACTCTGCAGCAACTCGATTAAAAAACTATTTTCGCCCACACATTTCTAATATAATCTTACATTTACATTTGATGCTTTTCTGTTTGCCCGCGGATCTTACTGAGAGTGTGTTTCATGATTTTTAAAAGATAAATGGTTGTTCAAGATTGTAGTATTTCATCATTACTCACCAGCCAATGCGCATAATTTTATTTGATCTAAACTGTGCTTGATTTTATTTAAAACGCAGGTTATTATTCTCCTCCCGATTCCAACCAACCGTTGCTGTGAAAATCAGCAAATTTGCCTAAAAGTGGCTTGAATTGTCACAAAAGCGGTTATCAACGCTCAATCGCACATATAAACACTTTAAAAGTTGCCTTTTCACATCACTGAAACTTTCCTCAGAAGCTTGTTTTCTGGCGGCTTGTTAAAGCTCCTCAGATAAGCAGTGATGGAGTCTCGGTTTTAACACTTCGGGTGATTGAGTTGGTTTGTTATAATTAGAAAAGCAACTCACCATTAGTCTGAGATTAAACGTGTCTATGGCATCGTCTCCCATCAGCAGTCACTCTCAACATTATCTGGGAAAATATTTCCTAAAGCTCATCACTGCATCTGTAAAATTGCTCGATGCTGCACACAATCAGGTGGATAATGCTACTACAGAGCGGAGTGATTGTGTAAGCATTTGTTGTATTAAAATCAGATTTGCTCATGATAATGACTTTATGCAACTTTCAGGGTTGCCGAGCCTCGTGACCGTTTCAACTGTGCGCTGATATTGTCAGGCCTGTGAAGTATTCTCCGAGTTCTCATTAACGTATTGAACGGAAAGCCAAATCTGGCACAGATCCCTGAGGATGAGGGTGCCATCTGCCTACCACCCATCAATCGCTACTACAAAATCACTGAATTACTCCGGATGGTACAGTTGGTTAGTTTCAGCACTCCAAATTCTCCTAAACTGACCTTAAAAAAGCCTTCAGATGGAGGAAATGAAAAATGTGTGTGTGTGTGAGAGAGAGAGAGAGAGAGAGAAAAGAAGGAACAGTTGTGCCCTATTTGAATGTCTATGTACTGGATGGATGGATGGATAGATAGATATAAAAATCTTTATTTATTCATTTATTTAGTTATTTATTTATTTGTATTTTTTATGCCAAAAGTGCAATCATTATTATTAATTGACTAAAGTACTGAAATATCGGCCCTTGTGGAAGCCACTGGACCTGCTTGTAAATAATCACAACTTTTTTAAGTCTTTTTCCCTGCTGCTTTATAAGCAGATGCATATAGCACGTAATGTCCTTGACATTTGAGAAGCTACAGAGAGCGAGAAAAATGTGAAAAGGGTGAAAAATAAACGAATCTTTATAAAAAGCTTGGTGGGTGTTAGGCGTCAAAAAAGCAAGATTACACCTTAGATCACAGTTTTGAAAACAATCATTTATTTAGGTCACTGTTCGTGATGCACAAGCAGCTCCTGCATTCAGTGGAACGGCTTCCTGGTATAGAATAATCTTCATATGCAATGCTTCTGCTCATTCTAATGGAATAAAAGACACATTACCCGGCCAAGTCCAGTTTCACTCTCACCGAACAGCGCAGGACGGGATGAGAATCAGGCCAAGGGATCGCTTGCTCATAAAAACGATCGGCCGGACAAATCTGTTTATAATCTCATCCTATGGGGACAAAAAGGTGGTGATTTTTTTCAAGCGAAAATCCTAGCTCTTGCTGATCTGATAAGGTTGACGTGGACATTGCAGATGTCAGGGCCGCAACCTCAGCCTGAGCTCTCACGTCACACATCTGTTCTCTGTGTCCTGTCACTCCCGTGGATTTAAATATTCAGTGGCTTTGCATTTTCCCACATTACTGTTTCAGGCTCATGCACTTAAAAATCTAGTCATTAAAATGTTGATTGTTTATTGCAGTAGGGAATAAATTAATCCTGAAGGGTCAAGCCTGTCCTTTGGCTCCGGCTAATGTGACTAATTCTGAAACTTTCGTCTCACTTCTTGTCTGCAGCCTAATTAGTATTCGTGATGGGGAAAAAACTCATTTAAAAATGCACAGCTTTGGAAGTGTAAAAGCTACTTGTTAAAGCTACTCGTCTCATTAACACGTTACAGTCTCTTCTTCCAAAATCCACACTCCTCGGGAAGGGGCTTAAAGATGGAATTTGGGATGAGCAAGTTGATATAATCCTGAACATATTCACTGCCAATCAGATCATAACCCATTAAAAAATGAAAAGCTCAACAGTCTGCTGACATTTTTTTTTCTGTTTATTTATTTATTTTTTTCCATATCAGTGCCATCTTTTTGGGGATTAGTCAACACTGCATGGAACCTATGTGCAGTTGGGAAGAGACAGTCTCCCGTGAATATTGAGACCAGCCGAATGATTTTCGACCCCTTCCTCGGCCCTCTGAGACTCAATGCAGGGCAACAAAAGGTAAGTCCCAATTCTTTAATGCACTTTTGTTTATAAATCATGGGATTTTTTTTGGATGAGGAATTCCAAAAAGTCAGCATGTTTTTGAATGCTTGCTTTCTGTTATAAAATAAACAAAATAATATAGAATACAATACAATACAATGCAGTTCAATACAATAGAATTATTTATTTTTCCCATAGTTAGGAAACTACAGTGAACCAAAGACATCACACTGACCCTAGATGATGCAATTTCTGAAAAAATTATGTGGGAGAAAGCAAACACGTTTCTTGAAGGAGGTCACACATTTTCTATGTGTGATACGTTTATGAATGATAAAAGTTGACACTAGTAGAAACAAGGGTTAGGGTTAGGNAACAATAAGGAACAGAAACTCAATACGTTGATCCCTGTAGAATCCACTAAGAATAGCAAAACTACCTATTTGTGAATACAGTGCAAGATGTAAAAATACGTAGAACTGTACAGAATTTTAAAGTGCTCAAAAGCCACAATTTCTTCTGTACACTTTTCTCAGATTTTCTTACACAATTGTCCCATTCTCAAACAATGCCAAATGCGGCCTGTGTTCATATTTCCACCAGCTGACCGCCTCTGGAGTAAAAGCGGTAATAACATTGATCAGAATGCAGTGTCACTCATGACCTAACTTCACTTAAACCGTGGACGTGTACAAGAGCCTTGAGTCTAAGAGCATTTGCTAAGCAAGTGCCGAGCTTATTTGGCTCGACACGTGGGAAGACATTATCAGTAATGAACTTAACAAGATAGAAAGGCGAACAACACCCATGTGAGGACAGGACTAACTCACTCACCTGCATCCATACATCGCGCTTCACGTTTGTGCGGCAAATCTCTGAGCTGAATAAATTCAGATGGATTTTTTGCTAGTCAAAGTCAGTTTATAACTTTTCCTTTTTATAATCCGTGTCAGTGATGCTGTTTTTATTAAATTGGTTAAATAGTGGGGTCGAGTGATGTCAAGCTGAAAAATTGGCCGCTGCATTTTCACTGCATCTGGGACTCTGCTAATATTTTATTATTTATAATTGACTATTGGCTTGAAAAAGCATCATAAAATGAAATATGGTATAAATACAGGTAGGTGTGTGAGGTAAAGTGAGGTGAGTTTGTAAATATGGAATCTAGGGTGACACAAACACAGTGAAGCAAACACACACAAACCCGGAGCAGTGGGCAGTTCTAAGTCCAGGTTCCTACCTTTGCACCACAACTGCCACTGTGTGTTCTGCTCTGTGATTGGCTGGCCAACAATCCAGAGTGTGAATCCCCCCTGCAGTCCCAGAGTTGCTGTGATTGGCTCATTGGCTCCCCATCACCCAGAAATGGAAATGGGGATCATAACTGTGTGCAGGAAGATATGCACGTCTGCTTTTTCAGCAGTACATTTCTATTAGAAAAATGCAGACTGTTGTTTTTTTTTGTTCGACAAATGAATCTTAATTGATGCTGATTGGACAGGACGTCCTCTTTTAACTCCAATATTAAACAAAGCATCAGGTCCTCAGTTACGTTTGCCAAACATAGAAGTTAAGCTTTCCAAAAAAAGCTCCAGAAGACGCGCTGGCGAGATGCCTAATTCTCCAGGACTGTTGGTTGGCGACAACAGCAGTGTAACGAAATCACTAATTCTCTGCGGCTGCGAAGTCGCATGCCATTCGCTGGCATTAAAGCGCACCTGCATCCGGCGAGCACGTTGCGGAAATCAAGCCTCTTTGTTTGTTTCTGGAATTGGCACCCAGTGCCGACCCGGAACCAGTGTGGGGAAATGGATATTTTGTTCCCAGCGTAAGGTGCCAGTGACCTCTCCAGGGCTTTTACACTGGCATGGCATGGATGACATTGAGGGCAAAAGGATGGATTTAGTTTGTAGAGCAGAATGGACGAGAAAGAGTTAATACCTCATTTAACTTCCTGTTTTATGATTAATGCTGGTGTGCATCTGCTGGGGGAGATTAGGCCGACTCACCATCTGTGCTGACAGGGGCTGTCAGTGAAGAATTCTCCTGTGAAGCTCCAGGAGTTTATGGTTTTTGATGATACACCTTAGTTCATCTTTCTTCAATAATACATTTGTAACCCAGTCTGTGACAGAAAGCCAACTTAAAGGGGTGTTTTTGTTCTCCGGAGAGCTTTCCGGTCCAATTTCAAGAGACCCAATTACATTTATGCATGCATTGCTCCTTTGAGCTTGTTATGAGTGTGTGTGTGTGTGTGTGGAGTTGCTGTTTTTCCCGGAGAAAATTTCATTCCAGGCCTAAATGTGTTCTGTATATTTCAGTCAATTTGATTGGTTAGCTGCTGCGGCGGTCTATTATATAACGGGATGTTTGCATGGGAAAGTTTATGGCCCGCTTTAATGGACCGGCCAAATGTGCTATTTTCAGAACTTTTGTTTATTCTGTATTAAATAGCCTAATTAAAATGTAGAGTTGTGATAAAGTTTAAGTCCTACATTAATGGACCGGCCAAATGTGCTATTATTGTTTCTGGTATTTTACACGTCCGAATGAAAAATTACAATTATTATTAGGTTTAACGCCTGCTTTAATGGACCAGCCAAATGTTCTATTTTTGGAAACTTTTGTTTGTATATTTGGTATTAAACAGCATAATGAAAATGTACAATTGCGATACAATTATGTTCATGAACTGCTGTCATTTAAATTAAAGTTCCTGTCATTGAAATTGAAAAAGCAGTTCAGAGACCAGTGTTACATTTCTCTAAAAAGATTCATTGATTTACGTATTTTCAATTAAACCACATAGCAAGTGCAAGGATTTAATGGAAATGATAAATAAAACCTTAATTCCAATATAGCTATTGCATGCTAGTTGTGATTGTGTAAGTGATGTATCATGAGAAGTGGAATCTGGGAAGGGATTTGAGTAATAGATTTTCAATTGGTAGTTTTATCACTAATGGGGTCTTTCAGAGCTGCGTTGTCTTCTGGTCTTTTTTATAGATAAAATGAGAATCATGATTTTAATAATTGGGATTTAGTTACTCATAAAGGCCCATTTTATGCTGAAACGTGAACATAATTGCGACTCAGATAGAATTCAATAAGCAGAATCAGGCCGGTTGTCATTTTTTCCACGGTCCTGGGAGACTTTTAATTTGCCATTTTTGCTCATTCTAGATCAGTAATGATTTATCTGTTGACCAATTTGATATTCCACCATAGATTTAAGTCTCGCCGCAATTTATAAGGATGCTTTTCATCACCAGTGAGCAAAATAAAAGACATTTTGGTCTTCATTAGCAACTGTAAGGAATAAAACTGTTCTGTTGCCAAGTAACATCAGTCGTTCGTGCAGATGTGTGGACAGCACGGATGTGAAAGTTCTGAATAAACATCAGATGCTGTTATTTTGAGCCGGGGAAATCCACCTGGACTTTGCATTATGCAGTGTATTGTCTTTTTAGGTCAGTGGAACGATGTATAATACAGGTCGACATGTGTCCCTGCGGCCGGACAAGTCTCACCTGGTCAACATCTCCGGTGGACCTCTGAGCTACAGCTACAGGCTGGAGGAGATACGCCTGCATTTCGGAAGCGAGGACAGTCGGGGATCTGAGCATCTGCTGAATGGCCAGGCTTTTCCTGGAGAGGTAAAGTGAGAAATATCACTGCTGTGCGGTTCGGTTACTTCTCTCATCCTTCAAACATCGAAAACCACGGAACACTCCCTAATTAATGTCACATCCTGTGCCTGCAGATTTTCACAAACCAATACACATGAGGGGGGTTTGCAAAAATGGATGAATCTTGAAGTCTTGTTTTGTTATTGTGTATCTAATATTGATTATGATTCAAATTGTTTCTGAGAAAAAGAAAAAAGGATAATTTTAAAAACCTTTATTTGTCTACGTACTCTCACTCATTCGTTTTTTTTGCCAGCCTGGCTTACTATCGATCTATTCATCCATCCATCCATCTTATCTATACACAAAATTATATATACTGTATATATATATGTGTGTGTGTGTGTGTGTGTGTGTGTGTGTGTGTGTGCGTGTGTGTGTGTGTGTAGTATATATTACACACGTGTACGTATATATACTATGAATATTCAGTACATATTTTAATATTATATTATATTATTTTATACAGATCTTTTTAAAATGTGATTTTTGTATTTTTCACAAGTAATTTTAATGGAACTATACTGTAGATATTTTCACACTTGCAGGAAGAAATATACAAAAAATGGCCATAATTATACTTCATAAAGCAAATGATGCACAGTCTCCTCTCATCTTCACCTTTTTTTCAGCAGTCAGCAGCTTCACTTCATTTTGCTTATCTAAATGAGGTTATATGGGCAGAGGCTTTCCAACAACTTCATTCTGTAGACGACAAGAAAGCTCATTATAACTGATGACTGAAGCATGTTTTATAATGGCTTCCAGTGCAATTTTGAGCCCCTGAAAATTAAGCAGCGGTTTCTTTGGTTCGTGTCTATGCGTTCATTCAGCGAGAATGAAAGGACGATAAAGCAAGATGGAAGGTGTTTATAATGTTCCCATTTCAAAACCATTATAAATTCAGACGCAGGACAGAGCAGCGTTTGTAAATGATCTGACCCACAGGTCCGTCTCAGAAGTTTTTTTATATTAGGGTATTTTTGTAGACGATTACATAAGGCGGATGGTTAAAAGCACAACGACTAATGTTGTTTTTCACCATCTTTTCTTTTGCTTTCTAAAGGTGCAGCTTATCCATTACAATCAGGATTTGTACTTAAACTACAGTGATGCTGTAAGGAGTCCCAACGGAATTGCTGTCGTGTCTATTTTCATGAAGGTTAGTAAACGAAAAATATACGTTTTTTTTTTTTTTACAGATTAATACTTTTAATTAATTTAAATGTGAAATCAAAAGTATTATTCATACATTGAAAATAAGAAGTGGTACAGATGTAAAGGCACAATAGTAATAATACAGTACTATCACTGGGAATTCCATCATCACTTCACCAAAGGCAGGGAAACACCTGGAGTCAGTGTCCAGGCTAGACGTACAGACACACACTCCATCATTTCTAGTCCATTCACTTGGCTCGCATGTTTGGGTTGTTGGTCCCTGGGGGAAAAGCAGAGGAAGTCAAACCCCTCACAGATAAAGACCCTGACCAGACCTTGAACTTCCTCCTTTCTGACTGGGAATCTCCCTGGAGTGAGATAAGTGTAGTGGTTCCCCGGCATTTCACCTCCACACACACACACACACACACGTACACATCAGATAGCCACGCTTTGCTGCAGGAGTCTCCTTTACATCGGGAATTCTGTAAATTGGGTTCACGCTTCAGAAGAAAGTGTTGCACTTTTAGCTTCAGTGCTCGTGATGCTGCTGCTCGGGAGAGAAGCTATTCATCTTCACTATGTGGAAAAACACATCCAGATGCTCTAGAATAACTCTACCTGACAATTATTGATTGTGGGTTTATGGTTTCAGTGGTATAATGAAATCTCACAGCAGTGAGATAACACGTTTGCCTCTGATTAATGTTCAATGCAAAACTGTTTTATCAAACGGCGCCATTCCATCAGACTAAAGCATTGCCTCTGTTTTTCAGATTTCCGAACCCACAAATTCCTTTCTAAACCGTATGCTGAACAGAGAAACCGTCATGAGGATTACATATAAACGTGAGCAGCCACAAACTTCTTACGTACAAGATATCAAATAAATGGACAGTGATTCTCTAGAATGTCTCATGTTTTCTTTTTTTTTGTTCAATTCATTCATATCATTCATATATTCAAGTAATAGTTTGTATTCTGTATGTATATTTATTTTTTATACTATTTATACACTCTGTATATTTACTTTATATATGGATAAATAGATATTAGTGATGGATCGTTAATTTATGTACATGCTGTAGATGTATAATGAATTTTTAAATTTGTGTGTGTGTGTGTGTGTGTGTGTGTGTGTGTGTGTGTGTGTGTGTGTGTGTGTGTGTGCGCGCATTAGAGCACTTTACCATCACTATGTAAACTGTGTATTAACTGTCTAATTTATGTTTTACCATTTATCCTAATTTAAAGCATTTTTGTATAATTGCTTTACTTTATGTGTACATATTTTTTATGTATATCAATGTTATCTTTTTTTAAGAAATCTGCTCATTTCTACTTTACAATCAATATTTAATTAAAAAAAATTCATTTCTGAGTTAAACAAATCATCACGGCAGATCTTTTGTTACTAGTGTCATCCAGTAAGATGTTTGTACCATCTACAGGGTGTTTTAATGCACATTGTTTGTTCTTGTGTCTCTTTAGATGATGCTTATTTACTGATGGGGCTGGATATAGAAGAGCTTTATCCAGAAACCTCCCGTTTCATCACATACGAGGGGTCAATAACTATCCCACCGTGCCTTGAGACAGCCACCTGGATCTTAATGAATAAACCAATTTACATCTCACAGATAGAGGTGAAAGGGCAAAACTCGCAAACTCAGCCTTACGCAAGCATTTTAGCGCACACCATATATCACAGTGATGCGAGGCGTCGGACCATTATTGCTTGGCTTTTTGCTGTTTCTGCAGATGCAATCCCTCCGTCTACTAAGTCAAAACCAGCCCTCACAGATCTTCTTGAGTATGGCTGATAACATGCGGCCCACCCAGCCCCTGCAGCAGCGCTGCATCCGCACCAACATCAACTTCAGCCAGCGGAGAGACTGTCCCAACAACCGGGTGCTGAGGCCGCAATACAGAGGTCTGCCTACCACGTTACGGATTACCCTCATTTTTTTACTATAAGGCGCACTTAAAATCCTAAAAAACTGTATAAAAGAGTTAAATAATTACAAAAGAGATATAAATGTAAAAAAAAAAAAATTTTAAATACAATTTCGATTCTCTGTATGTCCAGTACATATAGCAGAATTGACAATAAAGCTGACTTTGACTTTAATAAAAAGAGTGCTGGAAAAAAGAGTGTCTTATATGTGAAAAAAGATATAGATGTTTATTGATGCCGCCCCTTATAATTCAGTGCACCTTATAGTCTAAAAAATACGGTAATCAACTCACATGCAATACAACAATGCTTAATAAGTGCCAAACTTCTGACAGTCTCTTTGTTTCTTTACAGTAAATGAATGGCATCTCAAGTAACCGATTTTGGTGATTTCTGGATCTGAAGATTTAAAGCGATGGAACATTCTCATTGCAAGAGGATTCTTCAGTACAAAAATCCCAATACATCACACTACTTTTATACTTGTTTCTATGTTTATAACATATATCTATGATGTTGTTCGAGAAAGATGATGCGTTCGTCTCGGACGGTCTGGAACGGAACGATGGTGGTGTGGAGACTTACTGTACCTTTGCCGCTGCACAGGGATATAGATGTTAATTTAAAAACAGGCAAGCCAGAGGATTCCGTCCTGTGTCTTGAACTGTTTTGAGCATGTTGCCTTCATATGTGTTTACAGTGCTAAATGAATCTAAACGAGTGATCTTTGCCCAATAAATCTTTAGTCACGTTGTTATTTGAATTTTCTTTACATTTACTTTACGAGCTGAGAAAAATTTGAAGTGAACTTGGAATAAGTACGAGTTTTATACTTAATTGGGGCACTAGTGGGGATCTTTGCCTGGGTAAAACTTCTTTTTATAGGCTTGTTTGAGGGTCAAGATGAGTTATTTTGAGTTTTTGTCACGTTAGAGTTGGGATAAGCACATTGTTTTGCATGAGTCAATGGTGGAACCCCACTATAATATAAATTCTGGTGTGTGTGTGTGTGTGTGGAAAAAGAGAGTATTAAAACGGTGCTTAATTTTGTGGTTCTCTACAGTATTATATTAGTCCGTTTTGGTTTTTGACGAGAAAAAGCACAAGTATGTGTACTGGATGATTAGAACCGATAGGCGGCGGTAAAGATCAGGAAAATCGGATGAAGCCGAAATCGTGCCACATCCTGGCGAAGCACCACTGAGGGAACAAAGGAGCAGCTGTGAGTAGCCGCTAATTCTGCGTTTTAGTACAATAGTTTTCTAATTTGAGTAAGACACTCACTATATGTAAAGAAAGGTATAAGATGTCGAATAAATAATGCTGCATTTCGTTCTCGTTTTTGACCGCAATGTCAGCGTAGTTTGGCGTTAGCTAGCAAGCTAGCTAACACTTTGTCGGCGAGAGCGAATGTATTTGGAAATACATAGTACACAAATTCATAGGTTTGTAGGTGGTAAATAAGAAAACATTACTCGATTTAACTAGTGTAGAGTGCTCACTCGAGTTATGGCTGTAGTATTTTACGCTAACATTAACGTGCATTCATGTTGTGCATTACGTGTTAGCATTTCAACCGCTTCGTCGCCAGATTCAACAGATTCAGACACAACACCACAGTTTCTCGAACAAATTACTTTAATGCCTACTACAGTACGTAAATACTGCATTTTACACACACACTATCGATCTCGTGAGTCATTGTGTGCGCCATTATCAGCCTCCACCGAGGCCTGAAGCCCCCTACGGATCAGCAACTCCCATCCAAGACACAGAATTTAGATTTTTTTTTTATTCGTTTTAGTGTCTTTAAACCGGTTTGACGAATACATATTTAACTGCCACATTAGGTTAACAGTACTTTAAAGCTGTCAGGTGTTGTTATATGAACAAAGTGGCTGCAATCGGAAGATACATCTGGAAGTGCAGACAATAATAATGAAAAACAACAAAAAGAGAATATTTATATCTATCATTAATCTGCACACGTTTAAATAGTAAACTAAAATGTTTACCCTGTTTCAGAAGCAAATGGTGGAGCTCGCCTGACCCCCTCAAGCTCACAAACATGTCAAGTAAGAATTTCATTTTAATTTGTCTATTCTGTTTGTAGTTTTTTAGAATCTCATCTTTAGTAAGCTTTTAAATGCTCTTTGGGTGTCTTTAAAACATCCCTTTCAAGTCAAATTTGATTAGATTTTTTTTGTGAATTGGTTTCATTGAGTGAGGCTGACTAATGATATTAAAAAAAATTTAATCTTTGGTTTTTATTGATTAGGCTTTTTGGACTGAGTTGATTAGTAACACAATTAATTTTCCGTCCTCTTTCTCGCAGAGCGGCCCTCCTATGCCCCTCCCCCTACCCCAGCCCCCACAACAGTAAGTATTCAGAACATGCCAATCATCCATATGGCCCCTCCCCTCCATCACTCTGTATCTTAGCTTATTAACGGACGTGATTGTAGCAATGTCACAGCATCACTCAGGGTGGATGAACTAGCACTCTACAACTAGCTAGGAAAATTAAACATTGAACCAATTTTGGTTTCTTCTGGAAATTGAAGCCTTGACCTTCGGTGTTGCAAACATCTCATTCTGCTGACTGGTCATCAGGAACAATATATTTGTTGACCAGTAGAATGTCAGAGATTCAGTCACTAATATTTTACCGTTGGTGTGTAAAGCATTAAATGATACAGCGAATTGGCTTGGGAAAGCTTTCGTTTTTGATACTCGACAATTTGTCGCTCAAACCTTCGTGCGCAGCTCCAGCTGTCAGGCAAAGAGCATCCTTATAGTGGAAAGCAAAAACCACATTGTATTTGTCTGGTTTTACGATCACATCGAGTGCCAACCACCACTCAGTGTCTGTGGCTTTGCTACAAATGGATGTATTGCAATGATGCCGGATTGTGCTGCGGTCAGAAAGTGCTGCTTTTTGCATGTTTTAAGCAAATCAAGACAGCAGGTTTTATTTTCCATTTTCTTTTTTTTTTTTTTTTGGTCCCTCCTCCCTTGTTTGTGTCATTTCTCATTCGTGTTTTGTCTCATTTGTCTCCATCAGCAAATGCCCACCACCCCTGGGTTTGTGGGGTACAACCCATACAGCCATCTGGCCTACAACAACTACAGGCTGGGAGGAAACCCCGGCGGGAACAACAGGGTAATGGTAGGATCTATGCCAAATAGGGCAGAAGAACTAGAAGTCCAGGACGAGAGGATGCCAAAGACTTGTCTGGCCTTTATTTAAGGTCTCGTGCAATGCTTTTGTTCTACCACTGGACGATTTAGTTTCACGGTGGGCAGAGTCGAAGCATTGCACTGACTTCTGGGTAGTCGTCTATCAAATAGCAGCTAGAAACTTTCATCATCCGCAGGATTCTGTGAAGCCATCACTTCTGGTTTTAAAGTGGCGACTTCTCCGAATCACTTCCCATGTTTTCTTGTCACCTCATCCTGCACAAGAGCTGAAGCTCCTCGGCTCGCATGGCTTCTGGTGGCCGTGCCAAACCTAAAGCGTCAAGCGTCTGCCTGGCTCTGAGCATCATTCGCAGTGTTTTTCTCCAGCTAGCTCAAGGCATTTCTGCTGTCTGCTTAGTCAGGAAACTTGGAACTTAACAAAGGGTTCCGGTGAGGTTAATGCATGGCCATATTGTAAAGATAATGCGTTTCTATTTAGCTGGTTGTCATGCTGTCATCATTTTCAGTTGTGCTTTTGCCTTTCGTCCCTTACTCCATAGTAATCCATTCTGGCTGTTTCCTGTTTCCCTTGATGGTTCTGTGCCGTTTCTAACGTGGCTCTCGGGCTTCTCTCTCCTACAGAACTCCTCAGGGATCACGGTACCTAAGCCGCCCAAACCACCCGACAAGCCGCTGATGCCCTACATGCGGTATAGCCGGAAGGTAAGCAGGAAGGTAAGACACCCACGGTGTCTGCTTTTACTGCTTGTAAACTGAGGAGAGTGGTCAGTGGACTGACTCCACACCTACTGATGGCTCAACTCTACAAAGATCTGGAGGACTTTGTAATGTCCGACTGTTTGAGTAATGGGTTTTGATGCTATGCAATTGTTTCATTATCGTTCATTTGTACCATGCCATCAGTATTGGCTTTATGTAATTGTTTTAATATTTCATTTTGTGACAATATAAGTATCAAATGTATACAGACTTTGTTCAAATACAGTAAAAAATTGTGATTAATATTCATTAGAATATTCAGAATATTAAAAAAAATAACAGATGTAAGAATATTTCTATTGCTATGACATTAAGCATAACATAAAATAAATGTTGAATAGCTAGATAAGAGATGCTTTTTAGTTTCTTTTTAAGTCCTGCTTTTTAAAAGTACTTTTTTTTTTTTTTTTTTTAGTTTTCTGTTCAGACTGCTGTCTTTTCACTGCTCGTCTCTTTCTCAGGTCTGGGACCAAGTCAAAGCGTCTAATCCTGACCTGAAGCTATGGGAGATCGGGAAGATTATCGGGGGCATGTGGAGGGATCTCACCGATGAGGAGAAGCAGGACTATTTAAATGAATATGAAGCTGAGAAGGTTTGTCGACCTCGATTCGATTGAGTTCCTTTTACGTGATAGAAATCCAGTCAAGTGAGTTTAAACGCAACATGCTGTTTGCAGATCGAGTATAATGACTCCATGAAAGCCTACCACAACTCTCCTGCTTACCTTGCGTACGTCAATGCCAAGAACCGCGCCGAAGCTGCTCTTGAAGAGGAGAGTCGCCAAAGACAGTCACGTCTTGACAAAGGAGAGCAGTACATGAGCATCCAGCCCGCCGAGGACCCCGATGGTGAGCCCTGCACTTTATGCTAACTTAAGTACAGTAAGTTCCGTAAACAATATAGAAAGTACTACAACTTTCTTGAAGAGTATCCTGCAACACTCTTTAAACACAAACGACTGTACTTAACATCGGAATGTTATTTTAGATTTTTAGGTTCAAATGTTATAATATTGCTCCACAAACTACGCATTTTTTTGAAAAAGCCTTTTTCTGAAGCAGCCCTTCTGTGATCTGTAGATTACGATGACGGATTCTCCATGAAACACACGGCGGCGGCGCGTTTCCAGAGGAACCACCGGCTCATCAGTGACATCCTGAGTGAGGTGGTGGTGCCGGACGTTCGCTCTGTGGTGACCACCGCACGCATGCAGGTCCTCAAACGCCAGGTTCAGTCGCTCATGGTGCACCAGGTACGTGGGCAAACGTGTTCACCCCAACGGAGCGATAAACTCCTGACATCGGTGTCTCGACCATCCCTGACAGAGAAAACTCGAAGCAGAGCTGCTTCAAATCGAAGACCGACACCAGGAGAAAAAGAGGAGGTTTTTGGAAAGCACAGACTCCTTCAACAATGAGCTGAAACGGGTAGGAGAACGCGTTTATCCACCTGTTTTCTCTCCACACTGACCATAAAGCAGCGACTGAAGGCCGATGTGCTTGTCCAGCTGTGCGGTCTGAAGGTGGAGGTGGACATGGAGAAGCTGGCTGCTGAGATGGCGGCTGCAGAAGAGGCTGCTCGCCGGAGGGCAGAGGAAAGAGAGAGAGAAGCGGCAGAACAGGTGGAGAAGTCCACACAGGAAGAGCAGCAGCCATCAGCAAACAGCCAGACCAGTGCCAACCCAGAACAATCCACCGCCGCTGACAGCAAAGATGGAGAAGACAAGCCCACTCCTATGGAGACAGGTTGGTCCCGCACTCTGAGCTCTGGCTCCCAGGCGTCTGATGGCATGACTGATGGCGTCCGCTCTGCAGACGAGACCACGGCGGACCCCTCAGAAGCATCTCAAGAGGGGGATCAAGGTTCTTCTGCCGCGTCCGGAGAGAAACCGGCCCAGTCTGAGCCAGCCGAGAGCGCTACGGACGAGGGCACGAGCGACAGCACGGCTCCGTCTGAGAGCAGCTCCGGACCCCCAGCTGAAGCCCAGGCCTCCGACACCACGCCCGAGGAGCGGCTGCCCAGCCAATCACAATAACCCTCCTCAAGTCAGATGTTCCTTGTTTTTGCTTTACCCCATAATGCCGTTGGACCACTCGCTTATTTGCTAGTACCGTAATTGTACACCGTTGCTACGATTGTTTGACCGTTATTTGACTAGTATGATGTCACTTCATTTACAACATTCGGCCCAGCGTCTTTGTGTTTCAAATCTTCCCGCTCGGTTCATCTCATGGAAAGGTATTTTGTGACGCATCTGAGTTATTTTTTGTTGTGA
The DNA here is from genome assembly GCA_028128575.1 of Paedocypris carbunculus. Lineage (NCBI taxonomy): Eukaryota > Metazoa > Chordata > Actinopteri > Cypriniformes > Paedocypris > Paedocypris carbunculus. The sequence goes on along the minus strand of SOMO01000189.1, from coordinate 168,982 downwards.
TGGATGAGATTCCCTCAATAAAATGATTTATATTTCAGTTTTAAAACCGTTTGTCATGGGTCAGATGTTTTTATTTGATTTGTAACTATAGTTTGGTGTGTTTGATTGCTTCTGCTTAAAAGCATTTGTACTTCTGCATCTCCTAAGTCGAAGGTTTAAATTGGATTTTTGTTTGAAATCATGCGATCAACCCATTTCTAGCTGAATCCTTTTAAAAACATCTAATTTATTTTATTCAGGAATTAAGTAGTGCATTCATTTGTATTTCACACTGAGCATAAATCCATTAAGAGCAGCTTAATCAGAAAAGACTTGAAAATAGCCAGTAGAAATTGGAGCCAGTTCCAAACTCTGTTTTAATAAAGATTATGGTAGTTAAAAAGTTTCAATTTGTGTCTTAAATCTTCAAGCGTGCTAAACAGTCTCAATTTATACACAGGAAACCACATTTCCATGGCAACCATAAGGAAGAAGCACTATTCCTTTAACCTCATTGCATAGAACAAGAGCAAGAAAAGGCTAAAAAATCATTTGCATGAACAAAACGCCCACGTCACTGAGACTTAATCACACCTTTATTCATCTTCTAATTCAGAAACACTGCACATTTACCTGCTGCATTGCCTTCTACTAATCACAACCAACGTTTCAAATAAACGTACATACCAGTGTATGTATATATAAGAATCTATAATATATAAAATACACAAAGCCCGAAGCTTTATGAGTAGTCATTGAATTTCCAATGAAACGCCTACATTGTTTATCTTACTACACCGGTCAACCACTAGGAGGCAGAGTTTTGCATTTATTTAATTCCATTGATCCAAACTGGAGAAGGACCGTTACGTTCCTTGAGAGATGCAATGCACACGAACCCAATCAATGCATTAAGTACTGAAAAAGTTTGTTAGGTAGCCGAGGTTAAAGTCTGTGGGATAGTTTCTCACCAAATACATAAACTCACCCAGATGATTGGCCGCATGAAGTGCATGTATTAGACGTGTGTGTGTGTGTGTGTGTGTGTGTGTGTGTGTGTGTGTGTGTGTGTGTGGGCGACTGGCAGCAGAAAGCGCAGTGGGTGTAGAGCAGGTAAGATGCTCTGGAAGCTGTTAGCTTGTGGGCATCATTATTCACAGGTGACCTTAACACTGCCGCCCTCACCATCACTAAACTCTGCTCGTTAGTAGCATTTGTGTCCATCTCATTGATGTGCATTTCACAGCTACCTAGCGAGAAATAAGACCCGTCAACTACAGGCGCTTTAGTTACCAAACAAACCTGCTTCGTGGAGATGTTGAAGATGAACGCTAGAGTTATAAAATCACTACTGTGGAATCAGCTCCATCTTATACTCTGGTACTTTCTACTTTTACTGTTACTGGTAAAACAGCTTGAAGTAAAAAGTAAAAGTAATGCAATGAAAAAATGTCTTTTTAGGACTATATTGTTATATTCAAATGTTGTTGCATTTATTTACTTTGGAAATTAATGCATTTTATTACAATGCTTACATAAGAACCTATATGTGTGCTATGTGTGCATCACCGTGTGATTCGTGGAAAAAAGTTCTGAATCAATTACCTTTATTTTTTTTAGATTGATGACATGGAAATATAACAAAATAGGAATATAACTTAAATAAAATAGGAGTAGCGCTGCTAATTTTTAAAAAGCAAGGAGTAGAAAGTACAGATGTTTGCCTAACAAAGTAAAAAGTAGAAGTAAAAAGTGGGCGAGGGAAAATAATTACTCAAGTAAAGTATAAATAAGCCAACATTACTTAAGTACAGTAACAAAGTATCCCAACGAAGTATTGTTCCTCGACACCTCTCCGGTCCATAGTAATAATGCTTTAAATGTAACCATTAAACAATTCCATGATAGCTCGGTTGATCTAGTGGTGTATTGAAATAAAGTGCTCTGTTTGGTGTCTGGGTTATGAGTTCAAATCTCACCTACTTCTAAATATCAATGGGTCAGACCATTTGGTTTACTATTCAGACGAATTTACTGAGTTCGGGCCAGCGTTTTTGGTCAGTCCTTAATACCATAAATAAAACCTTTAACACTGTCTACGTACAGTAGCTGAATGAAAAAGGCATTTTGGTTTAGTTCCTGTCACAAAATGTTAACCTTTCAGACAGCTCCACTATTGGACACATCCGGCCCTGGTTTTTTTTTATCCAATCTTTTTGAGTTTTTGTCAATTTCTCAAATTGTATTTGTTCTTTAAATTTAACCATTACAAATTTTCCTTGTTACACAACTGCAAAAGAAATTGGCCGTTTGTCTTAGTTCTAGATGGGAATTTCTTAATGGTTATATATAAAGCATATTTACTATCAACTGGTGAAAAACTTAGACTGGATTTCTCAAACTGGAATGGATATGCAGAAGACCTATACCAGATTTCTCCATAAGTTTTGTTGACTTATTGATCTATGTAAGATTTGAACCAAGTAACCTGGAACAATGCAAAGCAGCCTATTTCATTGTGCCACTAGAGACGCTAGTTCAATGGTTTTTGCCAGTCCATTCCATCTTTTGATTAAACCGGTCCAGGTTTTTATAGCCGAAGTTTTTGGGAAATCTGGTCCATGTTTTATTAGAAATTCATTGAGTTATTGTGTAATCCGGTCCAAGTTTTTAATAGCCAATCCATTCCAGTTTTTGAAAAATCTGGTTGAGGTTTTCAGTCAGTTCATAGTATTAGTTCCTCTAGTGGGGTATACTCTAGTCTAGTGAGATACATTATTTTACTTAGTGGCAGCTTTCTGGGTTCAAATCTGACTTATCTCTCAGCGTGTTGTTTTTGATGTAATAATCACAAACAATTGTTCCTGATCGTTTGGAACATTATGCAGAGTCATTGCTTAATACTAATACTTGAAATAAAGCCTTTCAAAGTTTCTAGTCTATCACAGCATCTCCTGTGACGTAATGAAATATTCTTCTGTGCTTGTTCTAGGTTCCTGGGTTCCAATCTCACCCTTTTCACAATTATCCACTTCTGGAGGAAAATGCTTTAAACATAGACGTGTCCTAGTGCTTTTATTAGTTTTAATTAACTTATTGTATATATTTGCATAAAAAAGCAAGAAGTATAGAAGTAGGCAGTAGAAGTTAAATAAGTAAAGTAACAAAGTGTAGTCTCTGAAAATGTTTACAAGTACGGTATATAATTGTGTTCTCTGTAATACACGGTTGTCGTTTTAGTTAAACGAAATTCAGTCGCTGGTAGAACGTTGAAACTATTTTTTTATTAAATTGTTGATCAAATATAAACTTTCAACGTAATCGTTTGAGAAAAAAATATTATTGCGCATGTATGGACAATACTTCACACTATTCAAAAGTTACCACTTACGTCATATCCGGTTTCTTTACCAGCGCGAGGACCATATAGCAAAAACAAACAAAGCGTCAGGTGATTTATGTAGGTGAGAAAGTCCACAATATGCACATGTTAGAGGCCAAGTTCGCGGCAAAAATACAACTGTCCAGTTGCCGATCTCTAATTGAAACAAAGCCACCATTCAACTCCTTTACTTTTCCGAATATCAACGTCAACAATCTACAGGTATTCTTTTCAGAATCACGTGGTCGAACCCTCGTCTGTTGCGATTCATTGCTTATCCCCGGTATCGATCAGTCCGCACCGTGACGGCTCAGTGACTCACTCGATCAGCAAACACACACATGACATCAGCCCGACAGGTTCGCGCTCCCCGCCGCGCTTTACGCTCGTCTTTCTCGGTAAGTGCATGGTGCCATTGTGCGCTCAGCCGCTGGTTGTCCTTGCCTCCTACGTGTCAGTGCGTCACGGATCGGGAATGAGACAGCTCTGATGAAAAGTCAGCTGGGACACGGCACACACATTTATATAACAAAGCCCAGACGTCATTTGGTGTGATCCACTGCACGAATAACACGCTTCACCGACTCGCCACAATCTCATCATTAACGAAGGTTATTGTGTTTTTATCCAGCTCCATGTGACCCAGAAATAGAATAAGCGGTGGGAGATGGATGGGTGTGTATGGGTAGAGTTGCAGTTTGTTCCTCTCATGCGCGCGCACAGGTCACATATGCGCGCGACACTGACGCTCCCGTTTACACATCAAACGGGAAAACATTAAACAGGTGTATTGTAAAACATTATGCACATGTATAAAAAAACAAAACACATAACAACTTAACATGTGACGATTCTGTTTTTTTGTCACGAGTTGGCACAATTTATAACCAAATCAGAAAGCATACATAACTAAATCCAAAACTATGTACTTTATATGTCGATTTAGATGAGATAGGGACATATCATCAGCGATTTGAGTGCGTGGAAATGGGAGAAGCAGTTTGCGCTTTCATCTGCGCTGGATGAGCTTTGACAATCGCTTCAATCAGGTCCGCTTGCAAAGGTAAACGAGTGGGCGGGGGGAGGAGTCTTACAAAAGCGCGTGAGGGCGCGCGCGCGTGCGTGTGCGGGAAAGAGAGATAGAGAGAGTTGCGTGCGCGAGGACGGGTGCGTGAGGAGAGCACTTGGTCGGAGAGGAACGCAACGCCACGCGCCGCGGCTGGTCTGAAGCTCTGCATCACCGCTCAACTCACACAGGTGTGACACAGGTGCGCGCAAACTTTCCCGCGGTAAGAATGGCAGAGCCCGCGAACAGCGACGGAGAGGAGCGCAGCGCTCCCGTCAGAGGCTTTGCGCGACAAGGCGCCCTGAGACAGAAGAACGTGCACGAAGTGAAGAACCACAAGTTTATCGCCCGCTTCTTCAAGCAGCCCACCTTCTGCAGCCACTGCACCGACTTCATCTGGTAAGACACCGAAACGACGTGTAATTCATAAACCCTGGGTCAGTGCAGTCAGTGGCTGTAAATATTTTAGTTGTGTGCAACGTGTAATGTAAAAACGTGTGTGTGTGTGTTATGGTTAATAAATAGTGTGTCTAACGTTTATATATTTATATACGTGTATTTATATATGTTGTACATTATATCCATTATTTTAGAACAGTGCCATCATTTGTTAATAACTACATTTGAATGAAGTATGCCTGTATATTTGTGAAATGTAATATGAATAAATCACGTAAACAGTGTATGGTCTGGTGTGACTTGTTGCTAAGCGAAAGCGCTAGTGATGTCAAGAGTAATTGCTGAAGAGCTACTTTTAGAACTAGACCAGTGAATATGAATAAGTTCTGCTTAGCAGGATTCTGAAATTTTGAAATAGGATCATACTTGCTTGCCACGGTAAATAAAGCAGATACAGTAATTCATTTTGGGGGAAAAAAAATCTGGATTTAGGTCAGCTTTTTAGAGTCTGGTTAGCTTGACAGATTTTGAGTAGCGTTGATTGACTCTCATTGATAGTGTTTACTCATAAGCCTTTTGGAAAAACACTGTTTTGAATAAACACATTCAAAACAACACATTGTTATGAATAAATGTGATGTCATGCATTATATTTCTGATCCAAATGTGTTTTATTTTAGGGGATTTGGGAAGCAGGGATTTCAGTGTCAAGGTAAGGTTTTGGTTTAATCACTGGATGTGAGTGTTTTTGTGTTCTTTGTAAGAACCGCTGTAAAGAAAAATGGATCTAGATGGAGAAGCATTTTTTAAATGCGACAACCTTTAAATTGGAATTCTGTGCTGACTCTTCTCGGTCCTGGATAAACCTCCATCATCTTGTTTTTTTGTGTGTTGTAATCAGCTTTTGAGTTCCAGCAGTCTGGTTGTCTGAAGAACCAGGGCTGCATCTTAATCTGCCTGTTGTTAATGTCCGACAAGTGCTTTTAGGTTTTGAAGCTTGGATGAACCAAACTTTGTACAATTTCTTTTCAAAATCTAATTATTATGGAAAGTCTTGAATTTGTGGTCGGTATCCACATCCAGAGTAAGCTTGGCTGGCCGTTTTTGTAAAATGTGAATTTGTTGAACTGAGAACAACAATTTACTAATTGAATATGCAAAAAAAATAATTGTAATCCTCATCTTGTGCACTGAAGACTCTGGATGAATTATAAGGTGACACATCAGGCCAGTGGTGGTCTTCTCCACCACAGTCACCGACTCTTATACTACTCACCTGTAAGAAGAGAGGACCATTTAAATTATATCTCCTCTCTATGTTTTGTTATTGTTTCAGGCCTGTTTTTTATTTTGTGTGGTCAACCATGGTGAAACCCAAGGCATCAGATGTGACGATCTGTTAGTATAGTAACTGTTTGGTCAAGCTTGAGTTCATAAATGCTTTGTCAATGTTTAAATTAAGGCAGATGAAATTGGCATTGGGCTAAAAAAATTCCTTAAATCAAATATTTTTCATAAATATTTTAAAAACTTGGTGTGGAATTTTTACAATAGAGCTTTTTTTCACTTTTTTAAGTATTGACATTATATTTTTTTGCCATTCTGACTTTTGTTTTATATTTGTTTGCAATACAATGCAGCACAAATAATTGTTCAAATGTTTTCAGATAAGTGACTGACTGGTGTTTTAAACATGCAGACAAAAATACTTATTTAAATAAAACACAATATGAATTATGCATAGAATAAATGACAACATGGATGCGAGTGATTTTCCAAACTGAAATTTTTGGAGCAATAAACTGCACAGATCATCACTTGGAAAGTGTCTTGCTTAGTGGATTACATAATGGTAAAGTACTGTATGTATATTTCCACTTTTCAGCACTTCAAATTTTCCAGTGAAGATGAGTGTTTGTGTGTGTGTATCATGAGAAGCGTTTTTTAGGAGTTTAGTTCTGAAAACAGATGTAAGGAATGATTGGGGATTGCAAAGCAGCCTTTAAGATTTTTCCAGCCGTGAATCATTGAATTTTACCCATCAGTGAAACTCTGGAGCATCTTATACACCAAAGGCACCTACTGTGGAACCTGCATCCTTGTTCTGTAAAATCGGAAGACATTACAGACTTTCCTCATTGTTTGGTGTCAATTTCTTGGTTTAAAAAAGCAGCAGATGCCAAAATGTTCCAAATTGTGTCTTGATATTCTTTCCAACCGTCTACGAGACACAAGATTATGGGAAGGATTTTCATTTCTAAAAGTGAGAATGAATTCTGACTAATGTGATGGGGAACCACTGATTAACCACTGTTGCCTCTTTAGAATCGTAGTATGAGTTTAAAGAAGTTGATGGAGCGCTGAGTCTAGAGATGACGAGAAGAGCAAAAGAGAAGACAGTTTCTAATTCTAGATCTCTTTTTCGTGAATGAAGCAATTCTTTCAGCGACCGTGTGTGGTAATTACTGTTTACTGAACACTGGTGAATGGTGATTATTGCTTTGTTATCAAGGTTCTTCTTTTCCCGGGTCTTTTTTGCTGTTGTTGTTTTTGCACCGGTCTTAAAATGTCTTTCATGTTTCCTAATAAATTATTGAATATTTTAATAATCTAAAATGTAAATAGTTGGATGGATGGATGGATGGATGGATACTGTATTAATCTTAGTGGGAAATTCACCCCAATTATCATTATTACAATTCTGTTATCCCCTAATTAAATTATTCTCAACTGAGAATCTATCGGATCGCGTTTCCACATACAAAAAAATGATCAGAGTATAATTGCTGTAATACAGAATCTGTTTTTTTTTTTTTTCATTTCCATTATTATTATTAATATTATTCATACTATTAATGATCATCAGTGTAAACTCCCATTGACATTTACTGTCGTTTTTTTCTGGAGCTTCTACCACCACTTGCCTTCTGTCAAAATGCCCTTGGAAACAGAGACAGACTGCGGATGCATTTATATATTTGTGAAGCGGGGGGTGTCTCACACCTCACTATGTTTTGTGCAAACCAGAACATATCCGCATCTGAAGGTGTGGGCCGTTTAAAGCCGCTATAAATAGCAGAAGTGTTCCGTGAAGCGGCGCTTAACTGGGGGTGCGGTGGGGGGCGTGTGGGCGTTTGAGAGAGATCAGTAGTATGTGAAACGCAGAAGAATATCAATCATCAGTGCAACCGCGCCATAACCCTGTTCTGGCTAGAATAGTTCTTGTTTGCTCTATTTTAGCGGCTTTGGAATGGCGTGTTCCAGACGCTAGCCTCATTTTCTAACTATGGGGACATTAGACTCTTTGGATGTAGTTGATGTTGCGGAGGAGACTGTGGATGTGAAGCTTCATTAGACTTTCTGCCTGTTTGGAGTTGTATATTTTGTATTAATGTAGTAAATTAACATATTGCAATGCTGGAATTTGTTTTTAAGCTAAAGGGTTTTATGCCAAAGTCAAGTGTCTTTCATATCGTCTTTAGTTATTTGTCTTTCAATTAGTTTTTCATACGCTTTTTGTTTCTTATTTGATGCTTTTAAGGGAATAGGCATTTTTTGGAGCCCTGTGATATATTAGTTCCAATTTAATTTGTTGTATTATAATTCTTGTGTTAGTTCAATTAAAACAATATTTTGTGCAAAATTCAGTTCAGAAATGAGAATAAACAGACCAAATCCTAAAAAAACAAGTCAGTGTGAGTCAAAGTTTGTCAAAGGCAGGCGGTGGTCATTTATGGAGTGTTATTATGGGCGGAGCTTCCTCTGTGACATCAATGACCAAGTAAAAGAAAATGGAAACAAAGATATTTACATCTTACCTGTAGAAGCAGTAAAAGAGGTGGTTTTCATCAGTTAATAATTCACCATTTTAACTTTTTAACAATTTTTTTTTCAGTTAGGGTAGATTTTATTTTTCAAGAATCTTTCAAGAATCTAAGAGTTTAAAGCTCTTGTTAACTCTTGTGCTGATAGAAACACACTGATTCTACACTGATTTTTAACACACAAGTAGAAAGTGCTGAAGTACTCCACCTATACAAAAAATTAGATTTTTGTTACTTTTCAAGTTCAAGTTCTGAGCATTTGTAAGGCGCTTTTCACAGTTTTAACTGTCTCAAAGTTACTTTTCAGTCTATTATCCAACCTTTTTTATTTATCCAATGGCAATGCTTGTCAGGTGGAGATCATCTCCACAACACAGCTGCAGGAACGGATTGCTTTGTGTGTGTGTGTGTGTGTGTGTGTGTGTGTGTGTGTGTGTGTGTGTGTGTGTCAGCCTGGAGGTAATTAGCACAGGAGGTGATTAATGAGTGTGACGGTTCACTTCCCGTTATGTCCCGACAGGTGTTTGTGTGTTTGTGTATTTTGGTCTGATTATCAATCTTTATGAAAAAAAATCACATGCACTTATATGCTTGACTTTTTTGAATATATTGTTCATGTTAAGCTAGTCTAGCAATAAACAAGAGCGTGTGAACATTCCAAATGGATTGCCACAGTGAGACATGGTTCCTTTAAAAGTCACCACTTTTAAGGAAATTTCTTTAATCTGGATAATAAAAACAAATCCCAATAGGCCGATCTTAGTTATGACCCAATTTTTATCCGAATCCATTAGCTTAAAAAGAGAAATAATTATAGAGCGTTTGACTGCTGATGTTTCAGAAACCTAATGCATGTTGAGAGTGGATTAATGCTCGGACAGAAGAGCCCAATAAGGGCTGTTTGAGAAGTAATAAAAAGCTCCATCGCATGAAGTGAGTTTGCTCCATACAAAAAGATGTTCAACTGCCCTAAAGTGTCGTCTTGTTAAGCAAGTCAAAACTCAATGTAGTGGTGAATGCTGCTGGGCCTTTCTGATGCTTTCAATCCGAAATGATGGCGGAGATTTCCAGGCCTCCCTAGGGAGGAGGAATCCATCTCCGTTGACGCTGCAAGGTTGTTTTACCGTTGAACAGGATCCTTTTGTTTAGAACAAACATGTCTGACCTTTGTGATTTCCGCATCCCAGAGGACAAGCTGCTTGAGCTTATTCAGTCTCCCTTCAAAATGAAACCAACTCCGGCCCGTTATCCATTATTCATTCAGTTGTTTTCAAATGAGCTTTTCTTTTGCACTTTCAAAGCCTCCACCAAATCGAATCTGCTGAAGTCGAAGGGTTTTGATGGACAGAATTGACCGGAGAGCGTTCTTGGTGCGTGCTCTTTTGTGTAAAGGTGTGTGTTGGCCAACAGGTTGTTTGGAGTTTAGAAAGAAGGTTAGGAGAACAGGAGCCACCAGCCGAGTGTCTGAAACAGGCCGTCTGGTGGTCCTGTGGGGACCAGCTCGTCTTAGTTGGCCTTACTTTTAAATGGGTCATGAAAGAGATCGGTGAAGCAGTCCACTCGCGCTTCTAATCCTCCTTTGGCAGGCATTTTACTTTTTAGTGGTGGAACACTTTATATTTTGTGTGTTGCTCAGTATTTGACATGGACAACCATTTCCATGATGAGAATCTTTGGCGCCAAATGGTGATCAGGATTTGCCTCAGAAGTTGCTCATCAAATACTCTGATTAAATTATTAAAAAACATTTTGACTAAAATATTTTTTGTCTAATATTCAGACGAAAAAAATATTAAATATAGGATCTGATTTATAGTCGTAATGTTTTTTTCTTAATTATCTACAGAAAATAGTTTAAATTCTGATGGATGGTACAACAACTTTTTATAAAGTTTCGTAGCCGACTCACATGTTTTTTTATTTGAGTTTGTACGTATTTGGTTTAAGCTGCTCGTAGTCACATGACTAACAAATGTTTTAAAAAACTTTGTGGAACCGCTTGTGTGTGTGTGTGTGTGTGTAATTGCTTTGTGGAAATGGCTTTTTCCACACTTTGTGTAAAACTGTTGGACTAGTGGAACCAATTCCGCAACACAAGAAATATTTTATCTTGCTGGTTTGGCCTTATCTGATAGGCTTTCTTCATTGCCCGTTATGGTGGACTGCGATCAATTCTAAAGCAATTATCGGCCAATTATGATTGATTGGCTAGATCAATTGGCTCACTACTGATTTAAAGACTTATGGGCTTTTTTCAAGCAATGGTGTAGTAAATGAGCAACAACCTTTTAAAAGATGCTTGTCAAGCTAAGATAAAACACATATTACAGATGCTACAATGACATTTACAAGCTCTATTTAAAGACTGTTCTTCTACTTTTGTATCTTTAAAGCTTTTAGAATAATGATGCTTTTGGAAATGGAAAGTTGCCAAATATGGTTAGAACCATACTGGGAAATTGTGATCTGTATTTCAAACAGTTAGTCCAAACAATAACGTGTACATAGAAAGAACTCAAAACACACACACACACACACACACACAGGCCCGAGGCGGTACACAGCCTTATGCGGTGACACCCAAGGAGCAGGTCGAGTTCAGTGTCGCTCTCTAGAACACGTGAGTTGTGGATTCTACCGAGAATTCAAACCTATGACCTTCTAATCGCTACTCTCTAACCATTAAGCCACGTGGATTGTGGACCACGTATTGGTTTTACAGTCAGAAAGTGAGAAACGGTGTTGAAAGTCTCTGACTCATTAGATAAGACTATCTTATCTTTTTAGAGAGACTCCCACAAAGTGGAAATTTGAGGGGATTGATTAACCATGACTGAACAAGCTTACAACCACACAACAATGCATGTGTAGAAAACATCCTAAGGATATCAGCATGAAACATGTTCCAAACAAAATGTGTGTTTTCATCAATGTTGTCCTCTTGTCAGATGTATATGGGGACATCCCTGTGTGTTCACCTGCAAAGAAAGACTTTTGAATTTCAGAGACACTTTACCTTCCATCTGAGATCTTTACCACCCACTTAAGCCTGCACTTAACCGAGCTTGTAGTTCCTGAGTCCAAAAAATCTGAAAGTCGTGTTGAATGATCACATTGACTGAGAATATCTCAAAAGCCCTTGTTACAGGAAGTGCTCAAGACAGGGAACTTGGCAGACTAGATTTTATTTCCAGAAAATATTATAGTTACTTTGCGTTGAACCATCAAGTTGTGACGTAGTTACTTGTCTTAGTTACGTTGTTCTTTTGGATTTTTTTATTGTTTTTTCATACATTGACGGTTGTTCAATTTCATTGATGCCCAACCTGTGGCCCGCGGGCCATATCAGGCTCGTAAGGGTGTTACATGTACGTACGTACTTCACATATTTATTCAGAGATTTTACCCCAGTAAGAGGAAAGAGTCAGGACTGTGCGCTCGTCAATCAGAGATGACCTTCAAACGCTTCTGAAGGACACATTAACAGATGAAGAGTATTTTGCTGTCACCATCAATCTTTCCTGATTTGGATAGTATGGATTGAAAATGATTGCTGTGTTTGCAAGCACAAATAATATTGAACTTTAATTTGTCATCTTCATTCTGCGCTGAGAATCAAAGTGATCAATCTTGACTCAAGCATGGTTTTTGGAANGCCCGAGGAGCGGCTGCCCAGCCAATCACAATAACCCTCCTCAAGTCAGATGTTCCTTGTTTTTGCTTTACCCCATAATGCCGTTGGACCACTCGCTTATTTGCTAGTACCGTAATTGTACACCGTTGCTACGATTGTTTGACCGTTATTTGACTAGTATGATGTCACTTCATTTACAACATTCGGCCCAGCGTCTTTGTGTTTCAAATCTTTCCGCTCGGTTCATCTCATGGAAAGGTGTTTTGTGACGCATCTGAGTTATTTTTTGTTGTGATGGATGAGATTCCCTCAATAAAATGATTTATATTTCAGTTTTANGCCGTTGGACCACTCGCTTATTTGCTAGTACCGTAATTGTACACCGTTGCTACGATTGTTTGACCGTTATTTGACTAGTATGATGTCACTTCATTTACAACATTCGGCCCAGCGTCTTTGTGTTTCAAATCTTTCCGCTCGGTTCATCTCATGGAAAGGTATCTGAGTTATTTTTTGTTGTGATGGATGAGATTCCCTCAATAAAATGATTTATATTTCAGTTTTAAAACCGTTTGTCATGGGTCAGATGTTTNTGGAGAAGGAAATTTTAATTGAGTTGACAAGTTTTGTGGTTTTTACAATCTAGGAATAAAGTACAATTATTCATTACTGAACTGAAATGAGCAACCATCCAATTCTTGCCATCTTGAGGTTTTTCTAAATCGAGCTCTGAGGATGTGGATCTGTTTTAATGGCGCGGATGATGCCAGACACGCATCGGGTTCTTAGGGCCTTGTACATCTTGAAGGTAAATCTGGTTGGTCGGTGATGCTGATGATGATTGAAATAGGCTGCAGACCTGTAGGAAGGCTTCAGTAAAAGCACCGCTGTGCTCCTCAAACCCATTTAGCCAGAGGACCATAAAAGTGCTTGCTGCAGTTGCCAGGCAACAGGAGACTGGTAGCTTTACAGTATATTTCTGCTCTCGCTCTCTCTCTTTCTCTTCCTGCGTCTCTCACTCTTGTGAATTGACTGTCCCAAATATCGCTGCTTATTGAGAGTATTTTCTGCTAAATATAATTGTTTTCGGGTCAGTACGGTGATACTAATCGTAATCTAATTCATCGTAATGTAACGGCATCATAATTCTAATTCTTTTAAAACATTAGGTTTTAGGATAAAAAAAAGACAAGCTGTGATTGAGACCATGGAGTTATTTATGGGAATATTTCCATCACTACAACATCCTTTTATTTATTTATTCTTATAAAATTTGATGTCAGTGTGATCCACCACCTACTGTTTTACCTAAAGAGCAAAACCCATTACCTTCATTTCCTGTCCGCCAAGCGTTTCCTTCATACTAGGCGTTTGACTGATCAGTGCGGCGCCTTTCACGATGAGTGATTTACTTCTGGATGTGTCACCACTGGCTGAAGATGGAGGACACAAGCTGTTCTCACCGTCCCACACGCTGGAGCTGAGCGCCACTGGGTCACGCTGATGTCATTACAGCGCTGGAGGACTGAACTGTGAGCTGAGGCTTCTGGGGAGGTTACATTATTACACCCGTCACTTCTTTTCCCTTCATCTCTCTCTTTCACTCTCTTCACCTACACGTCTATTTCTTCTCAAGTGTTGACACTATTTGTCTGGCCATATGGTGAAGAACATCTCTCACATCCTCACAATTTACGTAATAGATTATGCTAAACAATTGCCAA
>SOMO01000189.1:97225-112876 GCA_028128575.1 Paedocypris carbunculus | reverse complement strand
AAAAATGTTCGAAAACATCATCAGCATTCACATGCCTTTATTTGTCCTCTCTTTTACCTGCTCTCTGTATGATCACGTTCATCACCTCATCCATTACATGCCTCTCTTCTTCTTCTCTCCCCCCTGCAGTGTGGCCGGGACGCAGAGAACTTTGACCGCTTTTTCACACGCCATCCTCCGGTTCTCACCCCTCCAGACCAGGAGGTCATCATGAACCTCGACCAAGACGAGTTTGAGGGCTTTTCCTTCATAAACCCTGAATACCCTGCCATGGAAGCCCAGAGTTAAGGGCAACATCCCTCTAAACTAACCCACCCCTCCATTAACCCCTTCACCCTTCCCTTAAATGCCTCCATACAACCTTTGAATGTTTATACGCTGCACAGCCCGACGTGTGTGTATGTGTGTGCGTATAAACAGTCATCGAAACTAACACCTATATTCTCAAGCATGCAATATCTCTACCGCCGCATTTCCTCGACTAGCCTAGCGCTCACCGCAACATCCCATCGAATGTTTGGACTGGCAAGGCCTTTCTGCTCTTTGGCCGTCTGTAGAGACTAGTAATCTGCTTTCTTGAATGTGGTTTGTGTTTGCATAGATCTCCACTAAACTCCCCGTCGGTTGTGTGTTTGCTCATACGGATTCAGCCAATTGCACCGAGGTGCATGAACGACCCAAAAGGAGGTCTTCCTCCCAGCATTTGTGACCGTGATGTGGTGCCGGTTTCGATATAGCTCCGATTTTGCCTGTTTGAGGATGCAAACCGGATTGTTTTCTGCATGAGTCTGTCATATTGCTGTTCTTGGCTCTAGTGATCCATTTCTTCTTCTCTTCCGTTTACCGACTGACTTGTTTCCCCCCTTCCAGCATGAGTCGGGTTGACCTGCGTGTTTTGGCTGTGGTAGTGATCTTCTGTTTCCTCTGCCTGATCATCTCGCACCTTCTGCACCAGCGCTGGTCTCCATTAGGTCCGCATGACTCCTGTAACTCAACCTTTCCTTGTTTAACGCTTGACTCCAAAGGTCAGGCCGATTTCGTCCAGAGGTATTTGACAGGCTTATTAAAAACCAACTACCTCGTCCTGGAAGCGACTAAAAGGAAACGAGAGAACAAGTGCTAATATCCGAAATGACACCGCGCTGTAGCCAACACCAGCGAAGATCCACGGGCCATATTTCACAGAAGCTTCAACCGGATGCGTCTTTCTCATGGTTGCGATTTCAAACGGCCAGCGCGTCTCATCACTGTTACGGTTTGCAGTGACTAGGAGATGAATCACTGGTGAGAAAGACGGGAAACCGTCCGCGGGATTTAATTGAGATAACTGGCAGGATTGTGCTAGAACAAATTAGTAGTAGCGCATTGATGTAGTTCCGTACGGATTTACTGCGCTCGAGTGATTCCATCCAGAAGCGTGTCGATAGAGATCCGCCTCGTGGTAAAACGCCAAACTTGCAGTCTTGCTGGCAGAAGACGAGGGAAGCGTAACGATGAGTCATTCGCAGGGCGATCGGAAGGCGTATCTTGGGAGACGAGGTAGTTTGGGCATGTAAACATTGCTCATACGCGACATGAAGCTCATGATGCGACATGATGTGCTGTTAATTGGGACGAGTGCACTGGTCAGCAACTTTAATACAGTGTCGGGGTGGCGTTCGGACCGCTCGACTGGGGGCCCACTCGGCTTTGGTTGACGATTCAGATGCGAAGATGTCCCCGTCCGCCATTGCAGACACACACTCCCCATGCGGAATCAATAGCGTATCTCTAAATGAAACCAGAAAGGCCACAAGACGCCACACATTCCTAGAAGGAGGTCGGATCCTCTTTGACAGCAGTGTTCGGCTCGCTGTGTGACTCCAGGCCACTGGCTTTTATTGGAAATCACTGGAGCTTCATATCATGATCTCAGCATTGGCTCTCAGTGAAGGAAAACCCCCCTCGGAAGGATTTCTCACGTGGTGAGGGTTCCAGTCTTACTGCTGGAGAACGTTGGGCGTTAACTCAAGGGAACGTATTCCAAGCATGTCTTGACTCTGCCAAACTAGCGAAATTACGTGTGTGTGTGATCAGGAAAAACCAGTGTCAAATATTTCTATATGTGTATTGGTCAGTATTATGGAGGAAAATGGAATCTAATATAAGGCTAAAATTCTTTGTGATTCTTGACGGGATGTATACTTTTCTTTCTGAAATAATATACATGTGTATATACGTATGCATATATACACTTATATATAAATCCACCTTCTGCATGATTCTGAGTGTAAGTTCACCATATCAGACATGTTTGCGTAGTACATTTGCGAGTGATCTTGACCTTTCTGCGCTTTCGTTTCATCTCGGCTTCTATTTTGTGCCAAAGTATTTTCCTCGGGAAAACATGACAAATCCTAGGTAGATTGAAATAAAACTGGAAACTCAAAGACCTTCTGTTTTGTTGTGCTTTGTATTTTTTCCCCACACAGTCTCGGAAATGACCTGCATTTTTTTGTGCGATTCTAAATGTTGCGAAACGGTTTGAAAGATTGAAGAAAGTGTCAAACTACTCCGGATGATCCCGTGATTGACGTTGTTTTTTTTTTTTTTTTGGCGATTCCCGTTTCTGGAAATTTCGGCGGAATCGTGTCGGTTCGCTCGGAGCGCCGCTGTGTAAACTTGATCGGTGGGCCGCACGTGCCCACGCTGAGCTCTGCATATTTCACGCCTGCCACATATCATGCGAACATTTCATCTCCTTCCACGGCCATTCAGCAAGAGGCGTTTATCGAAAAACACGCGAGTGGGTGAAAATCGTAGAAAACGACGGCTTTATATCTGCCGCGGACGGGAATGTTTGTTTGAAATCTTTCACCGGCCTCTAAAGTCCTGTCAAACTTTGTTGTTTCTGGCTTATCGGGCGATACGTACAGTTTAGACTTGCTGTTAATTAAATCTGAATGTCGCAGCCTCAAATTGAATGAGTCGGTTTTCACCAACTGTTCGCGGCTTATCAGCGGAAAACAGGTCAGCGTTTGATACCGCTGTTCTCTTCTTGCGCTGACATCAGCTCGCAGCTAATCCGCTCTTTTATAGAAGCCTCTCTGCCTTAGTATCCCGCAAAATTACCGAATCACGATTGGAATTAGCCTGGGAAAAGAGCACCTTGGATATAAAGACGACCTCTCTCTGCTGTTTTTCCTCCTTCAGTTCAGAATCTCCATTGTGTTTCGTTCCTCTGGACTTTTTGTTGCACCACAAAACATGTGTGTGTGCCATTACATGTTAAAGCTACGTATAATAATCCCTTGATGCAAACTGGGATTAGCTTCTGTCAGTGTCTGATGCCTGTTCCTTACCCTTGTTGTCTTCATCTTGCATCACGGCCTGTGCATCTTCTCATCATCTTCCTCCACAGATTTGTTTTCCATCCACAGAATGGCACTGGCCTTCACCAGCAAGGCATAGCATGGATGTCTCCGTCAGCGTTTTACACACTTCATCATCATCCTCATCATCACTCATTTCTAATTGGTGACGTAGTTTTGGTTTGATGCTGTTTCTTATGCATGGTTCTTATGTTCTTATGCCGTTTGATGTGGTTCTATCATTCATTTGTTTTTCGCTGGTACCAAACACCAATGGTTATCTGCTTTTAGGTTCTTAAAACCTTGCTAATTATATTGGAAATCAATTCTTGGTTGAATTTCAAATATTTGTGAATATGAATCATTATTATAAACAGTCGTTTTCAGTTAAATGTGACACCGGTTAATCAGACCAGCTGCTTAAATACTAATACACATGCTTAATATTGTCCACCTAATAGGACCAAACATTTGCTTAATTGAGCCAAAAAGAGACTTGAGAGAATAGGAAAATGCACAAGTTGCCTGTGTAGAACTTTAAAGTCTTTGAACACACCACATTTCATCAGTTTTTGACTGATCTGGAATCAGCCAACACAAAGTGAACAACTCGACGCACAAACCCAAGATTACGGGAATCGACTCTTTTGATATTCACTAAATTGAGGTTTTTTGATCACCAGTCCAGTTAGTCATAATTAAGTGTATAATAAAGCTAATCAGATAACTCTGCTCAATAGAATCAGTTAAGTTCTACAGTGAACTGATGCAAACTTGGTAGTCCGCTGTGACTTTTACTCCAGTTCCATAATTAGAGTCAAGTTAACACTTACCCAGCAGTTTTTTTTTTACGTATTTGCGTTGTGACTATTTACATGCAATTCTGAGGTAAAACTGCATCTGATTCTTATTTTGACAAAGGACCAAAGAATAATACTGATACGATGACCAAGGTCATGGCAACACTCTTCTACGAAAAATTTGAAATATTGATGCTATTTGATTCTGACGAGTAAAAATGAAGCACTGGTTAATGGTCATCAGTACCACCGCAGATAGTCAACCCACTCGCTCTGGATGCAGATGAGTTTAGCCGTCAGTTTGTGTTTTGAATCCCGACGATTCCATGCCAATGTTCCTCTGAGCTGTTTGGCTCTCGAGAGCCCAGGACATGTTCAGTAGTGGCCATCTCTCTGGAGTTGTGGCTTGTGTGCTTCGCTGTGGTGGTGCTGTGGTGTGCGTGAACCAGGCCATGGACCCAAAAGGTAGGAAATGTGCTTTTGTTGTCGTATCATATATCTTCTTCCTGTCTACTTTGTTCTTCCTGTCCGGGGGTGTTTTATCTGTGTGCAAGGTGCCAAGAGTTCTCAAATGCTCTTTTGGACCCGCTGTGTCTTCCAGCTTTCTCTCGTTTGATGTGAGCTGCATAGCAATGTTGGAGTCATACATCTTCTTTGTGTCTGTGATCCTGACTGTTTATAAATCCTTCTTGACGGGCTTTGACGGCAACCTCATCTTTCTCTCCGTGTCTTCTTCACCCGAAAGCTTGTATATGCTTCTATCTGTTCTCTACTCTTCTCTTCTCTCCAAGACTCTCTGTCCATTGCCTGGGAGATTTTAGTGTTTTAATGAGATTGATCTGAGAACATTATGATCAAACTGTCACATGCTTGTTGGTTTACACATGTCAGGTCTCATGGAAAGGTTAATGATATTTATGATTAAGATTCTTATTTATGACTTGTGATTTTTTTTTTTTTTAAATCAACCTGAATTGTTATAAAATATATATATATATAAAAAAAATAATTTTCCTCTCATAAGGTGTTTTAATTATTTTATAGACCAAAAACGTCTTTCATACAATTTTTTGAAGTTCAAATATGGCACAAACAACAAAATAACAAAATGTTTTAAATATACTGAAAAAAAAAAAACGTAGAATTTCAAGGTTCAAATACTAATGCATGTTTTTCCACAAATATAGAATTATTATCTGCATGATGTATCACAGCAATATCAATTGTTTTAAAAATGTCATACTTTCAGAAAAAAATAGTTTAAACACAAATTTTCCATCCAAAATAGTGATTTTTAGCCACCGTCTCTATTTAATAGCGCTGGTAATGACTCCAGCTAAAATTACAGCATCGTATCGACTTCCACTCAAGGACAAAAATCAGCTCCCTTATCCAATTTGTCAAGATAGGAGATATCAGTTTGTGCGTTTGTAAGGTTTGTAATATTCGCAGCTTCCCGTTCTGCTGATGCCGAGCATATTGAGCGCGGACCCTCCCCCAGTGCGCCTTTCCTTTGCCTTCATGGATTTACATTGCCAAGCAGTGCATTAACAATGTCTAGCCCCAGAGAAGCCCCTCTCCCTCTCTCTCACACCTTATGTCACATTCCCTCCATCCCTCGCTCCGCTTCTCTGACCCACCTATCCCTCCTTACTCTGACTCGTCCTCCCACTCGGAGTGTGTGTGTGTGTGTGTGTGTCTCCCCTCGGGCGGGCTGGCACACAAGGCCACAGCAGCAGTGGCGCAGCGGAGAGGAATTCTCCCAGTAAGAACAGGCCTGTGGGCCTAACAAACCGTCTGCCCCTTTCATTTAGACGCGCTCACAGAAAGAGAGAGACGGAGATGTACAGTACAGTCAGAGAGAAAGAGCTTCATCAAAGCATCATCATCATTTCAGCAACGGCGGTCAAGAAAGACCCCGTCTCGTCCGCTTTAAATTTACTGTAAGCCCCAACGTCTACAGTAGGGCGGCTAAAACCTGACTACGCTGAGAATGGCGCAGGCCACGGTGTGTACGATCACTGTAACTGGATATTTAAGAGTCCGGTTGCTGAAAGGTGAGAAAATAAAAAGCGCTCCCAGATATTTGACGTCCTTCCGAGACGTTTGAACTGTAATTCGATCAGTTCTAGTTGAATCGCTGAACATCAGCTGAACATGGATTATCCTACCAACAGATGTTACTGCTGAGGTCATGGAAATCTGCAAGTCGCTAACTGAGATTATAGAATTTATACCACATTTTTGGCCGTAATCGAACACTTTTCTCTTTTTCTTATTTTATTTTATTTATTTTAAAAATTATTATTATTATTTTAGATTTGAAACTATTAATGGAAATCATATGTCAATTTCAAATTAATTGAAGTCTTTTTCTAGATGTGAAAAGATCCAAACTCATTTCCAAATCGCCCAGTGCTGCTTTTATTTAGCAATTTAGTGCTTTAAAGTAACAATAGAGGAAATACACAATGTCTTGATATCTAGTTATAAAAAATAAAAAGATGCCTATATCTAGCAATTTGGTTTAAGAGCGACCGCACAACACAAAAGGTAGAGTTGATGTGTGCTGTTTAATATATGTGTTTCTTCCTCACGTATTCATTTGGGAAATCACTGCACACAATATCAATTCTAAATATGAGTGAGCGGCTGTAATTGTGAGTAAAGTGCTCTTTCTAGCGTACACCAACTGAACACAACTTTTCTCTTCCTCTTCAGAGAAACAGCCGAGACACCTGCAACTTTGACCGGGAGTTCACCAAAATGGCGGTGGAGCTGACGCCGACTGACAAGCTGTTCATCATGAACCTGGATCAGGACGAGTTCCTGGGCTTCTCCTACACCAACCCGGAGTACTCCATGCCCGCTCAGGGTTAGAGCGGAGGCTGCTGGTGGTGTATCTCTGTCTGCCTGGATGTGTGTGACATGTTCGCTCAGGGTTGTGAATGCTCACTCATGTTACCGTAACTGGATTTTACCAAAGGGCTTAGGTAGAGCACGTGCTCGGAGGTCGGATTGGTGAAAAATTCCATCACTCGGCTCGGTCTCCAACGTAGGAGATCAGACAACGTATTTTAGTTTCTTGCGCTTTCCCAGGGCAGTGTCGCGCGATCACACGTTAGACGGCGTAACGGCGGCCTATGCAACAACACGACTAACCCCAAGCCAACAATTTGAAAAACAACAATTCCGCCTTCAATTATTTATTTGCAGTTCATTATTTTCTCCCCCGTTCGGTCCCTTCTTGAGTGAGCTTTCCGCTGAGCTAATGTTTAATTCACCGGCTTAAACCCATTATGCCTCTGTAAACCGTCGAATCCTGGTGGAACGCGGCTTCGCCATTGTGACTTTCAGTAAGGCGTAATGAACGTTTTCAAAAATAAATGAAAAGCAAAGGTGGTGGCGGAGTGGAGAAAGTCATTATCGTTCATAATGCCGTATTTCAGGAACGATTCATATCGCCGAGTTTGGAGCGGCTGGAGATTTGTAGAGTAACTAATTCACATTTCAGTGTGCTTGAGGACACGGATTAGGAACGGCAGAGTAGATCAAACGCAGTCGATCTCGTCTCGCAATACCGAGTTCATATAGTACATAACCGTGTATCTATGCACCTTGTAGGAAGCGGCGCACGCAGGATGGGACGATGCTTCTCTTGCATGATCGCAATAGTTTAGGCGTAATTCTTTCGGTCGTACGTATCTCATCGTTCAGACAAAACGACTCCAATTATTCCCGGAGAAGGCGTGCGGACATTTCTCCATTTACTCGCGGTACATTGGCAATAGATTGGGATGTAGGCCTGGGTGTGAGCACTGCCGACCCCTAGACTCTGTGTATATAACGGAACTAAGCACTTTGGGAATCATGTCCTAGCTGTTCCGACCATTAAAAGCAATTAAGGGTGCACACGGATGGCTTCATCTTCCGGTTTGTTCTTATTCTCATCCTATTAGTCTTTACTTTTGGAACTTGTGAGCATGTGTTTGGAATATTCAGAGCAGTGCAATAGGTCGCCAGAAGACGCTGGTGGAACTTGGAATGAAAAGGACTTTGATATTAGATCCAGGTGAATGGATAAGCAGGGCTGGATTGATCTGTTCTACCTGCTGTAGTGGCGTGTGTGTAGCCGTGCCGTCTCTGTGAGGTTAATAGTTGCCGTGTTTTGATTGGACTCTGTGTCTCTAGACTTCATCTTCTATTCGCCGTGTGGCTGGCCGAGACCCATCCACGCCGGAGAAAAATCCAAGGCGCGTATTGATCGGACAATTAAATCAAAAAGAGAAATATAACACATAAATCAGTGGATAGGGCGCAGTGTGCGGCGGCCTGAGGTGATTTAGACGGAACGTTTTATGGGCTTAAAGGCGCAGAGTGTCTTTCCTAATCGCCGGCGGAACGGTTTATGACTCTGATGCAAGGAAGCGAGTTCTCGGACTCCATAAACATGTTAATACTGGACACAATGTAAACCATTAACCTTCTTTATGTACTTATAAGAGAAGATGCAAAGTGTTCTGGTTATAATACAGATATTCAACACAAACCTGTTGGTTTTGTTTATTGTGTGTGTTTTGTGTTTGCTGGGACATTTCAAAGTACAGCACTGGGATTATTTGTAGAATATTAAGCAAGATTTAACTATTCTTGCTTAATATTCTTCTCTTCAGTTATTCAATAATCTTGTTATTCACGATTTGCAAATTTTGAACCGGGTTCTGGTTGGTTTGGGCTGATGTGAAAGCTGCAATTGTGCTCTAGTCCTGATCAAAAGTCGACCCAAACAAACATACTTCACCTGATGGATCATTGGTCATATTTGTGGAAGATTACCATCTTATAGTTTTGCTAAATTAATCCACGTCTCATCTTAAAGTGGCTTTGTTGTGTGTCAAGCAGTAACACATTTTTTCCCAGTAACTCCGTGCCTCATTTTCAAAGTGTATTGATACAAATTAACAATCTAACAAGCGACAAACATGTCCCGCACATCAATCCTGTCCAATCAAAAAGCAGATTACGAAATGCTTTAAATGACACAAAGTGGACGTTTTTTGGATTCATAATAATTAACAATGGCAGAAATGAAACTAAACTAGCAAAAAACGGCAGATAATTGCTACAATGTAATATTTGTTGCACTTGGTCCAAACCAAATGAACTGAACTAAATTTCAATTGTTTCATTTGCAAGTCTAACACCAAATGGATGGTAGTAGACGATAACTCAAATGGTAACTTTGTAAACATGATTTGCAGGGGGAAAAAATCTCACTTATTAAAGGTCAAAAGTGTCTGCTTGGTTAAAACGAATCTGCATTGCAAATGTAACGCGGCCCAGTGATACACACACACTGTTAAGTGCTCTTGTGTGACTCATACCAAGTGTATACGGAGCATGTGAGACACTGCGGCTCCTCCGAGTGTTTTGCTTAGCGGAAGATGCTATCTGCCAAAAAAATGTCCCATCTTATCAGCCGCAGAAATTCATGTTTGGGAAATGAGATGATGCCACCAGAGTCATTGGGCAATCTGTGGACGCAAATGATTCCCTCGACCCGTCATCACTCCGAGCTGACTTTCACCTCTCAAGAATCCTCTCCACCTGGAGATACCACCGAGTAAATAAAGATTTTACTTTCTCCAGACGCTTCACGCCATCTTGGTTGGTCGCTGTCAGACTGGGTGCTGAGTTAGCACTGGCGCTTTAGCTTTCATTGTGACAGCTAATGAATTTATTTGCCTTTGACAACAGCTCATTATGTGCCTGAAAGGCATTTTCTGGGACTGCTGTGTTCTGATCTTTTTCATTCTCTTCTTGTTTTCTCCCTTTGGAGATCTTAAATCCAATTAAAATCATCCCCCATGACAGAACATTCCGTCAGAAAGACTGAGGTTGGCCTTAAAAAATAAAAAGGAACATATGGGCGAGGACAGCCAGCAAAGTAAAGCTTGCTATGGAATATTAAGATTCATAATGACTGCATCCCACAAGTCATTTATCAGCGCACCGTTTCAAAAAGAGGCCCGAGCATCCTCCTCACTCACGCCTGGATCCAACTCAAGAACCCAGAAAAATCTCAACAGCCACCTTGTCTGCCATTGGCTCCTGCCTTTATATTTTAACGTAGCCACTGTGGAGGATTTACCACCACGACCCCCTATATGCCTCTAATGGGCCCTTAGAAGCCCCCTACAGTCAGATCGAGACACCAACAGACACGCCCCGTCCTTTTTTGTGCGAATAGGGCGTAATTAAAGCAGGATGGAGTGCGGAGTGCGTTTTTAATGTGCATTATATCCAGGCGGCGCTTTCCCTCCCTCTTCTCCCACCCCGTAAATGCCCCTCAATTCTCCCAGCGATTCCCCGTGCGGTGAGCAAACAAACCAAGAAAAGCTGCTATTGATTTGAATTCGTTTTGTTCTTCTTCAATTAGTGTTCGCTTCCCGCGCTGTTTGTTCTCGCTTTTAAAGAAGAGCCCTAATTAACTGCAAAACAATTTGCTCCCGCGCACACGGCAAACGGCAAAGCGGGGATGGAAATCCGCTCGCACCGGAACATTCTGAAGAGAGACTCGACTGAAGCCTCGCGCCGACTTCTTTACGCTCAAGTCTTTGAATTATTAGGGGGGGAAACATATGACAGAGGGATTTATTGGATTCGGTTGCAATCATCTCTTTTGAGACCCTTGGAGGTGGGAAATGCTTTATTTTTTCCTTTTCTTTTCTTTAATTGTGATAAGTGCCCTGGCTGTGCTGTATTATAGAGGTAGAAGCGTTTAAAAAGCAATCTCCTGTTTTAATGAAAACAAGCACACAGACCTGCGCGGCTCTAATGAAGCCGGGAGAGTTATTACAGGGCCTTCAGGGATCTTCACTCGCTCTGTGAAGTCTCATGACGGAGGAGAGAATCTGCGTAGATCACCATTCCGAGCTGGACGCAGGAAGAGCCAAACCAGGAGTTCCACTTCCCAGCTGTTTCGCTGGAATGTACATCTTCAACCACAGCATGAGAATATTTGCTCACGCCGTCTCCCTGAGGTATGATGAGTCCAGATGGGCAAAAGCTTTCCAACACGCAGTGTTTTACAAAGCTAAAGATTAAGTCTACCCACTGCTCCGGGTTTGTGTGTGTTCGCTCCACTAGGTTTGTGTAACTTGTCTATATGCTTAAATGTTGAGCACAATTTCAACATGGACCCTAGTGGCCATATTGACCAAACGGACTCAAAGCGCTAAACAAATAAACCATAAAAAGCATATTAGACTCATAAGATGCATCAGACAATTCAGTCTGATTTTGACTTTCCATTCACATTCTGATCACGCTGGCTTCCATCCCCGTGGATTTTCCCCTTCCACTTGCTTTTCATGCCATGATCACAAAGCCACTGAAGAGATTTCTACCTGGACTGAATGGAGCCTGCTGCGCTTTACTCAACCTCGAAACACAGGGGACTTGCGTGAGCTGTAGATGGAGGGAAAAGATCCTTTCCGGTGTTGTGATCAGTGATAAAACATCTGGGATGCTAATTACAGGGAACTCCAGAACTGATAATTACTGGTGTTTTTATAGGGGGTCTAGTTCATAACTCCCAAAACGATCCCACAAGAGAATAGCAATTACCCCGACGCTCAATCACTGGTGATATTGGAAAGCAACCTGGAGCTCTTTGAGTTCTAAAAATGCTCCTCAAACACCAAACGTCAAGCTGGAGAATTCTCGAAATACATCCCGGAATGACATTTCTCATCACAACCTGCAAGAATTGTCCAGTGTGTCTTTCATAAGGAAGCTGTCCCAATGAGTGACCCAAGAAAGAAGACTTGTTGAAATAACTAAATGGTTTAATCACAACCCAAGAGTTTGTGAATACAATCTAGAGGTGAACTCTCTGTTGTAGGAGTCAAAATAATACGATGTGCTAATGTGGGAAAGTACCAAAGAACAAGGGAGTCTTTCGTCCAACATGCCAAGAATTACACAGGTTACATACCAATACACAAACTATAACCCCATTACAAACACACATTAGTCAAATAAGCACATATTGAAAATCACAAATACGTATTTATTGTTGTTCTGTGACAGCAGGTCGCGCCGAGGAGGCATCATCCATTATGTAAGTGTCCTTTCATCCCCGTGTGAACTCTCTGTGTCGGAGCCTGTCACTCACGTTCACTCGCCTTATCTACGGCCTTCTCACCCCAGACTGCCCTTTCTGTCCATGTCCCACTCTCTGGTTGGTTATCTGGCGTCTGCATCGCATCGGTGAGAGGTTTTCCCTCACTTCTCATCTTGACATGTGTTGTGCTGCTGAGGGGATGATTCCAAACATTTTGCCTGAATCCTTCCAGCTTTCATGGGTTTTGATGTTCCTTTCTTTCTTCAGCATCTTATGCAGAATAAAAATGGCTCATTATTGTCACATCATCGCAGCCTTTAGTCATTTAGAAGAAGCAGAGGAGACTCTGGGATACTGGATGCCGACGAACCTTCAAGACGCAGAAATTCCTCCGAGATGGTGTATAATCTGACAGCTTTTTCATCTGATCCGTTAGGCGTCACGGAGCCGGCTTCTCCTCCGAAATTCACTGTATAACTGAAAGCAACTATAGTAAATAAAACCTCTTCTCTGGTCAAGATATAAAGCCTAAATATAGCCGAAAGAGGCAATGACGGGTTTGAGCTTTTTATGATGTGTGTCTTAAGAAGAAGGTAAAAGCAAGTGTAAACAATAAAGTGCGCAATATGGATTACTATTTGAATTATTATAAATGTATAAAAACTTTGACATAATTAGTATAATTATTATTTAATTATATAAATACTATATATTATTCTTATATAATAATATTATAATTACGGGTTTTGGTCCAAATGGCTTGAACTCCTTATAAAAGCATTAAATTGGAAAAATGTACTTATCTTTTGGTCACACACACACACACACACACACACTGTATGGATACAAGTGTGTGTATGCTCAAACATATTATATACGTATACATAGACATTAAGACCAGCAAATTGATTATATAAGTAATGATCATACTTTGCCAGTTTGCTGAGTCATCAATACAAACCAAATAAAATAAACAACTACTTGAGAAAGAGAGAGAAAGAGAGCCAGTGAACTCCTTTTTTCCCCCTGTGCTCCCAGTCTGTGTAGATGTAATGAGCAGCGGTGGAGTTCTCCGGCGCTCCGGCCTGTGATGCTCCATTGCACCAGAGGCTCTTCAGAAACATCATCCATTTCAGCTGACAAGGATGAATTTGAGCAACACAGAGGAGCATGTGTGTTTTGTCCAGGGTCAGTGCGATTCACAAATGATGACAGACTATGTGAGTTGATATCCAAAACTGCAGTAGCTCAGCACCAAAACTGGGTGTGTGACCCTTGGAAAGATGAAGATCAATCTGGGAGCTTCGTGATGGGAATTATTTCATCTGGACCTGGTTCTGTTGATGTTCGTCTCCCACGTGTTGTTCTAATCTCGTGCTCAGCAGTAAGATGTGGAGCACACGTGTGATCACATGTAATCTGCTCGCCATGTGAGTGTTGTGACTGCTCCGCGGGCCTTTACCTCGCCGCTACCTGTGGCTTTATTTATCATGTGCACTCCGCAGTGACTAAAACTACTTTACAAGCCACAGCACCCAGTTAATGACGGATTCGGACAAAGGCACCTACCCAGAGGCTTCTAAAAATAATTACCCGGGTGCATGCAAAGCCATTTTTGTCTTTTCTTATTAATTATGACATTACTGCTATTATTAAGGCCAAACGTGCTTTAATGGTTGGGGTTGTTGTGGCGGTACGGTGGTGAACATAGTGAAGACAAGGCCCTGCCTGGGTCCTTCTATGGAGTTTGCATGTTCTCTCCATGTTGGCCTGGGTTTTCTCCGGGTCTCCAGTTTCCTCCCATGGGCCGAACAAACTAAATAAAAAAAAGTCTTTACGGTATTTGGATGGATCTTGCATCACATGTTGCTTGATGAATCTTGAATGTAACGATTAAAAAAGTACCTTGCATAACTATATTAACCTTAGCAGAGACTTCTTGGATAATCACATGGTTATACACATGGATGATCACAGTGTCACAAACTTATGTAGCAAATGACACAGATTGACAGAGGAAAACAGTTTTTCTGTTTAAATGTGGACGTCATTGGTTTCTTAACTGTTCCTGTACAACTTCTAGCATTTTAAGATTAAAGGTTTTTTTTCCGGTTGGTCATGATTGGTTCATCTCATTTGGGTGTGTTTTTGTACCAGAGATGCTGAACGAGAGCGCTCCCCGTGACCCAGAATCTGAAGAAGAGATTTACACAAAGACTGGAGTGTGAGTGTGATCATCTGAATCTCAACATCATTCTATTTTGCCATTCGGTTCCTTCTTCCTTCCACTTCCTCTCTCGCTCTTCTTCAGCCTCAGTCACTCTTCATTTCTGTCTTCTTACTGAACTTTTCCTCCGCTCACATCTTCTGTTTGTCTCCATACTAATGGAAAGAGAGAGTTACCTGCACTGGGTCCTGCTTCTTTGCCTCTGCCTGAAGTAATTTCTATGCTAATGAGACTCTCAATAAGATAAGACAGTTTGCAAGGGCTGCCTCTCCAGCGCAGACTTTATGATGAGAGGGGTTGCCGGCTTTGCCCTCTGTGTCTATCTGTTCATGCGGATATTTATCTTTTATTCATTCACTTTCATTCAGATTCTGTCGGCTTAACAGTTTGTAATGTTTTCCCCCCCTGTCTAATGGCATTAGGCGCTGCAGAACAATGTCCGAGATCATAGGCGAGGACTAATGGAGAAGCCGTCATAGTCTGTCCTCCCCGTGTTGGTCGACACGGCGCCATCACTTATCGCTTTCTGCGTACCTGCATCTATTACAACTCAATTGTGTGCGGTCGATAACTGGGACACGATGCTAAAACGTTTGCCGGTTTTCACCATGCTGAGAACCAGCGCTGATGCTCATTGGTCGAGTTCTCGTCGTGTGACTGGCGTTGGTATGCATGTGGAGGCCGAGGTCTTTGACGTTCAGAGGGATTTCTGTCTGCCACAGAAGATTAAAAGGCGTTTAGTTTGCGCTCCCATAACGAAACGGTTGAAAGGAGAATTTTAATGAACTGTAATGAAATGCTGATATAATGAGAAATGGGACAAATATCTGTGAAGAAGAGAGCCACTGTTCTTCAAAAGAGAGGCTGCGTGGCTTGTTTTGTGTCATCCAGAGAGAAAGAGAAGTCAAGAATTAAAACCTCTGTCAGAAGGTCAGGAGCAGGGTCCAGAGTCCAGAGAACTGGTATTCAAAGCACCGAACCAATCTAAATTGCTAACAACCCCTGTGTTTCTAAAATGACCCATTAGATTTTATTAAAACATTGACCTACAGCCACAGAAATACTATAAAAAACAACTGCTAAATAATTTAAGGAGAGAGAATATGTGTGTGTGTGTGTGTGTGTGTGTGTGTGTGTGTGTGTGTG
>SOMO01000189.1:59607-77183 GCA_028128575.1 Paedocypris carbunculus | reverse complement strand
GGTGTGTGTGTGTGTGTGTATGTGTGCACGTCGACATATTTAAAGCCAGCACTCTGAGAGTACAAGTTAAGATCCCCTCGTCCCCATGGATTGCAGATTTGTGTTGATTTGTCAGATTAACTGTGATTATTGATGAAGGAAACGGATAGTGCAGCTCGAGCCGTGTAAACAAACAGCAGGCCAGCATATTGACCCATGAATGTAATGCTGGCCTGGAAATTGGCGACAGACGGGGGAGCTCCATGTTGGTCAAATATTTAACCAAGAGCCCATTAGGGGCTTGCGAGCACACGACAGAGCCAAACAGTAGAATCATGATGAGTCAATGATTGCGACCATCGCTGCATTCAACAAGGTGCTTGAGTCGTCTCATCCTATTGATTGCGATCTAAATATTCAGCACCAAGCTGGTAATTATTTACCCTTCAATATCACCAATGGGATAAAAAGCTAATTAAAATATTCCTATTGTTCTCTTTTTTTGTTCTGCATGGCTGATAAGCGATGCATTCTTGTGTAATGATACGGAATGATGAGCCACAGCTGCACGCCGACTCTCTCTCTCATCTCTCATCTCTTCACGCAGGCCTAAGTAACATCATCGGAATTATCGTGTACATATCAGCCAACTCGGGTGACCCTGGCCAGAGCGACTCCAAGAAGAGCTACTCCTATGGCTGGTCCTTCTACTTCGGAGCTCTGTCCTTCATCATGGCGGAGATGGTGGGAGTGCTGGCCGTCCACATGTTCATCGAGAAGCACCGGAAGCTCCGCGCCAAATCCCGCACCGAGCTCATCAAGAAGTCGGCGTTCAGTCGCATTCCCAGCTACCGCTACCGGTTCCGACGACGCTCCAGCTGCCGCTCCAGCGAGCCGGCCTCACGTGACGCTTCGCCCATGGGCAAGAGCGGCTACACGGGCCCGGCCGCCGCCGACATCTCCATGTACACCCTGTCCCGAGATCCAGCCAAGGCCGCCATGGGAGCCTTGCTCAACTCGGAGCGGGAATTCTTGCAGGCTCACAACTCCAACACTAAAGACTTCAAAGACGCGGCCAGCAGGAGGACCACTCCGGTGTGATGGAGGAACAAGCACAGAGGCCAAGACTCGTACACCTGCAGACTGGAGCAGGAAGAATTCACTCGCGGCCTGCAGGGCTCTAACCCTCTTTCTGTAACGGTATATAAATATAGATGGTAATTGTTAGATCATTGGTGCTTCCTTTGACTCCTTGTTTTGAATCACTGTTTCTGTTTTGTCACCGAAACTCGCACATCCCTTTCCCTAAGGGCTACTCGAGTAGAATGCTTGACCTCTCCTCAATGTCATTCGTTCAATTTGTGCAATCGGAGTTCCTTCAATGTCTGAGAGGGGGAGGATTGTAAAGACGAACTGAAAGGCTGTCCCCATACTCGCCTTACGCACAGCTCAGTAGCCCATAGCTGGTGAGTGCCTCCTCACACTCACAAGATTGTATACATTGTTGGTTTTTCTCCTAGGTTGGACTTTGAGCCCCCCACCTAGTGCCACCGTCTGCAGCTTCACACACCACCATCATCACCCCCTTTACTGCGAGACGCTGCCCTCCAGCATCTTCACTGGGTTCTGCATGTCATCCACATTTTTCTTTTTTGGTCCCATTTCTCCCATTGCGACCATCCGAAATTCTTACATAGACTTCTCGAACAGGGTTAAACCATTTGTTATTAAAAAAAATCTTTTAGCCCACCAAAGTTTTGGTAGTATATTTGTTTCATTGTGGTTGGGGAGGGGGGGGGCACAGAATTTTATTGTGCAAANCAACTAATTCCTTATGAATATGAATATTGTGCTCATTACTGCCATTTCGATTCTTTCATCTTTTAGAAAAAACAAGAAAAATAAAAAACAAAGAGAAAAAAGGGTCAATATAGAGTTCTTAATTGTGCATAATGAACTTTTATAGTAAATATAGAAATATTGTTCACATTTGTTAAATGACTACAAGGTAAGCGTGAAGAGTTTACGAAACCCAATGGAGTTTAGTGGTATTAAACATTCGGATAAGTGAAAAGATTTCACTTTTGAATTCTGAATTGACAAGCCACTGCTGGGTTGATGTGTCTTTAGATTCCTAGACAAAAACTATTACAGGTTTTTGAGCATAAAAAGAGGAGCCATTGTTTAATAGCTGGGCTTTTTAGGAATATACTTCATTTAAATCCAACATCAGTGCAATAAAATATAAATGTCTGCCGTTGTTTAGTTGCTTAGCGAACAGTGTATCGTTACTACTATATCGATTACTATAAACTCCAAGGGCTTTTATTTTCGCAATCACAGCTTAACAAAGCCTTTAAAGAATAAAACGTTGCAGACTTGCCCTTAAACGTTAAACGTAAGATGATATTCATGTCGGCAAAACACATTTCAGTCCAGAATGTAATGTACACAGTACGTTTTACATCCGCTGTATTCCTAATACCTGTGTCGGTTTAAATAGAAATGGAAGTAGATCCTAAATTCATCTAGAAGAACTTTAGGAATTCATGTCACGTCAAAACCCCCAAAACAGAGACGCATGTATTTACGCCTTCAGACTCATGCAAGCTAGACTCTCATCTTCCGTTTTATTTCATCCAGCTACTGAATGCATTTGATCTGCCGCCTCACTGGGAATATACTGTAAATGTTGCATTTTGTTTGGATCCGCTTTATGTTTTTGTAATGAAGTTGTGCAGTTCTGGGTCTAAAACGAAATGTTTCATATCTGAAAGAGTCCACCAGAGTGTGTCCGGTGACCTCCAGGTCTCTCTCAGAGCACCTAGTGCCTGTCTCTTCTGCCCGTCTCTGGGTCTCTCTCCCTGCCTCACTTGCTCCATTTCCATCACAGCTTTGCATCAGCTCCTCGGTACCAGGACTGTTATTGCTCAGCCAATCACATCACTAGAATCTTAGGCCGTCACCCACCACTCAGGCCTACAACATTGTGTACATGACCTCTCGGAGGTCTCGGCTTGATACATGCTGTAGAAAGAAAAAAAAGCACACCTTTACCACGGTAGTTTACATCAATAAAGATAATAGCCAGAGAGATATTCAACAATCTAGAAAAATAAAACCAGTTTCAAGAATGCCAACCGTGAACTGTTCTTCTTCACTTCTTCACAAAGCTGGTGATACGTCATGAATGGGTTTCCAATCCAGAGTTTTAAGGACAAGGTGAAACTGGAATCTGATGTGAAAAACATGTGTTTTTCGACGTGATCTTGTGGTGTAGTCTCTTACTCTTGGTCCGATTTAGAAGAAAAATCTAAAGTCTTTTCTCCACGCAACTCATTTTGATTTCCGGAACTTGTCACCTCACTTTGAGGAGAACCTATTCCAGACTCGAGTTCAAGATTCGCTCTGTGCATTTTAGTGTGGAGTTTGCATGTTCTCCCCATGCTTGCCTGGGTTTCCTTTGGGTCTCCAGTTTCCTCCTAAAATCCATTGGAGTCTGTAAAAATGTGAGAGTGACCGTATGTTGCTCTACGCTTGGCCACCAATCCAGTGTGTGTGTCTGAATCATTCAGTGATTGGCTCCAGCTCCCTGTGACCCAGAAATGGAAAACTGGTTGAATGGTTGGTTGGATGGACACGACACATGTAGCAAGAGCCTAAAAGAAGATGCTGCATCACGTCTGAATATTTCTTATCAGTCAAAGTTGAATTAAAACGCTTCCGACAAGTACAATTTGTCAGCAGAGACTGTGATGAATGATTTGAAAAGTCGCCGGGAAATATTTAAGTGACACACTGCAAACTGCACACAGGTAACATGCGAGTGTAAGTGCTTGTGGCGTGAAGAATGAGTGAGAGCTATCGGGGTAGTTCATCAAGAGCAGGGAGTTTAGTATGCCAGAGAGAGCACAGCTTACCAACAGCTTGTGCTATAAAATCAATAAGAGGCCTGTCTGCTGTGTGTGAGCTCCAGGCTGCACCTCTTCATCTTCAATAGGGCAGAGGAGCTTGATTTGGCCCAGTTGAGCAAAAAGAGTCTGAAGCTGAACGAGAGAGAGACCAAAGCTCCTCCAGACAGGTGAGGGTTTTAATGGTCACATGTCTGCACTCCAAATCAACCCACGGAGCTAGTCAGACACCCGGCGTGGAACCGACTGAATACAAACACGTTTTAGTTGGTGCAAGGGGCAACGTTTTTGGTGTGGAGAAGACCACATGCTTTGAGAGGGATCGCCAAGGGAAGCCCACAGTAGGAGATCAGGAACCTCAGAAATATGAAGAACAGAACAATGTTCCTTATTCCTTAGATACAGTAGAGGTGGAGTCCTGCTCTGTGATTTGTTGGCCACTAAATCAGGCATTGCATCACCGAGACCCAGAAATAGAAAATGCGGTTTAGAAAAACGGTTGATGCTCAGATCGACGTTGGTGTTGACGAAAGCAAGGTTGTGGGTTTGATGAAGTTGGTTCAATGGTTGGACTGTAATGCCATAGAAGCCGCTCTAGATAAAAGCCTTTGCTAAATGCAGAAATGCTCAATTGAAAATGTTTGAAAAACTCTGAAAAGCATGAATATTTTGCTCTCTGAGCGTATCTGTTTAGCACCGGAAAAACCGATGGATGAAAATTAAAACAAGAGGATTTATGAAAACCTCATTTCTGCGCTGAAAAGGATGAAGGCAATGTGTGCTCTCCAAACAGGCTTTGATGACTCACTGGGTGAGTTATCTACAGAAGCAAGTACACGCTGCAGATTGGCTGCTCTCTGCCTGAGTCTGGAGATAGTCAGCCATCTTCAGCATAACAATGTTTTAATCTTCGCCTGTCAATTCTACTTCCTCTGCTGTAAGTCTCACTAACCTAGGTGCTGAAGGCAATGGCTCCAAAGTTTATATAAGTGAGACATTTTAGTCCAGAATTACTGGTGAATGATGGGGGTCCTTTGCATCCTACAGCTATACATTGATGGACAGTAGTAAAGTATCCAAAAATGTTGGGTTTGAGATTTACTAGTTCACAGAGTATCTGCAAACCATACTTGAGAAAAATTACGAATACCATACTGTAGAAATTACTCCATTACAAGTTACAAGTCACCAATTATAAGAAGACCGTTTTGAAAGAAACTAGTATTTTACTCGTACTGAATGTAGGGTCAAAAACACAAAGAAATGTATAAAGCAAGAAACTATTTATAAGGTTTCACTTCCTAATATAGAAATGAGACAAAACACCTCATTGCTTCAAAATGGCAGAACAAAATAGATAAAAAATAACAAAAAGTCAGTCTGTCAAAATCAAATGAGCAAAAATGTGCAACCGCTAATTAACGTGATTTAGCTGATAAATATCATCCAGTACTTTCAGCACCCTGTAGATGGCGATGTCGTCTCATCTGCCCAAGAAATTAACCACGGTAGAAAAAGATGCCGAATTGCCTCAATGTAACGAGTAACTGAAAGTGTCTCAAATGTAGTGGAGTAAAGAGTACAGATACTCAATTAAAAAGGTAGCACATTTTGATTTTGATACTCAGTACAAGTACAAAGTAGCCAAAACATACTCAAGTAATTGTAACAAGATCCAAGTACTTTACACCACCGCTAGTTAAACAGTGGTACTCCAGTGCTTTGACTCTCTTACTGGGAGCAGACATTTGGTTTAACCTCGAGGTGATTTTGCTGCGTTGAGACACATTGCGAGGCTTTTTTTATTCTTCTTTTGGTTTGTTTCAAGCATGAGTGACACCTTATAGGTGTGCGGCACGTTTGACCTTCCAGCGGCAGCATCCTGCCGTTTCACCACTTGAGCTACTTGCTGTGCGTTCACGCCAATCGTGGCTAGAGGCTCCAGAATGACAGGAAGTCATTCATTTCAACAGGAGCCGGCGGTGAGGTCTGTCGAACAGCATAAGTGTGCGTCTTGAGTGGATACAACACCGTGGAGAGTCGGGTTGGGTTAAATTTGACTGGCCGGATAAAATTTGGGATCTAAATTTGAACTGAAATTGTGTTTTTCACCTGTGTCTCATTGTTCTTACTTGAAATTGGTCTTGTGACTAAGAGGTGGCAGGTTCAAATCCCTCGCCTGCTGGTCTTGTGCAAGACACTGAACCCCACATGCCCCCCATGTGCCATGGCTTAACGCTGCCCACTGCTCCGGGTAAATGAGAGTGTCACTTTTACGTTTAATCGAGTAACATTTTTTGTACTCAAGTAGCCTGTCAATCTTCATCAGTGCCAACAGAAAGAAAGACAGCACTTACGCTATCTCAACACTTATGCTTGCTCCTAATTTCATAAAGTAGTTCTATGTTAAGCCCCACTCTTTAATATACCAACAATCGGAGCATCTGTTATCACGGACTACAGACAATACCGTCTTTGACCAGCTTGGCGAGATTCTTATCTGATCTGCTGTGTCAACATTTTTAAATTACCCTCTCTCAGCGATAAAACATGCCTTATCTTCCCACCCTTCTAAAAATATTTAACGTGCAGAGACTGAGCTGCCGTCCGAGCCCAAATCCTCCCAGACTATTTCCACCGAAACCAGGATCAGATTCAGTGTGACCTTCTCCATCACGTCCTCATCTTCGCCCTCTAACACAGTCCATTGCACAACATGGAGGCCACTAAACTCCCTCAATTTGAGACAGCAGCCAGTCTTTGAATAAAAAGCCGCCTGCTGTGTCGCTGCCTTAACAGGAAATGAGAAAAATATATGTCATTTTTTTAACGATTCCATCATGGCCAGTAGACTAAGCTCTGACATGGCATTAGTAAAGTACTTTATACCCAAGCACTGATTTTTTTTCTAATTTCTAGACTTCTATGTCTTTTTTTTCTGACAGCATTGCGGAAAACAGCTGAACACAAATTCATTTAAATCGGCTTCCTCTGGTACCAAAGAAACATTCAGAGCAGCTATTCATAACTAGCAGAATAATTTTATTCACACTGGGCTTGAATTGCTACAGAGGGAGATAAGAAGCAGAGGAATGGCAGAGTCAATTGGTGTAAACAGATAATGACTGAGCCACTGGCTCGAGAGCCGCTTAACGTACAGACGAAAATGAGCGATGTAGTTCGTGCACCGACAGCACACTTACCGCCGGGATAATAAAGTAAAGAAGGAGCACAAAAGATGCCACGGCCTGATTAATCACCCGCACGTTGGCAACAACTGTATCGTGAAAATTGTCGTGCAAAGAGTAGCGCGCTCACTCGTGTTTGAAGACAAATGGAACAGTGTGGCAAACAACAGCTGAGACACAATGGCGCGCAGAATAGAGACGCCGTCGTGCAGCCTTCACCCAAAACAAAGCTAATTGCTGAGGGCTCGGCAAAGCATTGTGACAAGTGCACACTTAAACTGACGTGTGAGCAAAACACCAATTACGGGACTTCTCTCCTGGTGGTCATTTTGGAATCCTTATGAATGATTAATTCTGTAAATTAGCTTGGACGTCGTTCAGGATTCTGTCTCTGTTGTCCACACTGGCTTTATTTGCGCTTGCTAATTATGCAGATTTTTACCTCATGGACTCATCAGAAACTTGCTAAGAAGAAGACGCTATGTTTTTTGCCAGTTTGGAATCTATGGTTCAAGCCTACAGATTGTAGATCTTATGTAGTCTTTCCGTGTATCTGGGGAGCTTTCTGGCACAGACACTCGGTGTTTGGAAGCAGCTAATTTAGAGTGTGTTTAATCAGGGTGAAATTGTTCTTTCTGGTAATGGTCCCTGCTCGAGATAAAAGTGATTGAGCATTAAGTCCTCTTTAAGTAGTGTAAAAGGACTCAAGTGATAAAGAAGTACTTTTTTTTACAAACAAGACATTTTACATACGAATTATCTCTTGGCAAACCTCCGTTCTGAAGCAACTTTACATTTTCTGAACCTGTTTTCCATACCACAGCAATAATGGTCCTGAAGGTGGAACACACCCTGGATTAGTGGCCAACCAATCACAAGCAGAATGAAAAACACTATCATTAAACATCATCGATATCAATACATCAACTCAAATTGACAATTTTAATGGACAGTCATTGGTATAGCTGAAATCAATAAAATGTATAGAAATAATGTTAGAAACACAAGAGATTCTGGGAAATTGAGTTTGTGAGCAATATCTAAAACACATGGTGACATGACGAATGTTAAATGATTAAAAAAAATGATTGGTTGTGAAATTAAAATGCTTCAAAATTCGGCATAACTGTGTATTATTCTTAATCACAACGTTTAAGGATTGTTAGGTTAAATGTGATATATATTTTTCCAGAAAACCCTTCTAGGCTTTTTTTCTACTATTTTCAGTAGGACAAACTCGAGCATTAAGCCTCGAAATATTTTTGCACATTTAAAGAACACCTAATATTTTCAACTCAATGAACATAAGGTGTTGTCAACCAGGTTAAACTAGTAAAGGTTTTTCAAGTTCTAATTAGATGCTCAGACAGCAAGACACCAAAGCTTCAAAATATTTCCAAGTCAGTGAGAATTACAGATGAGGCCAGAGCATCTGGATGAGAGACAACAAGGTGGGGTTTGCATCTGTCTCCACCTAACAGTCTCAAACAAGCTGTCATGGCGCCGTGACAGACGATGGGGACACCTGGGCACCACACGCCATGCGCAAGGATCAAATACCTCAGAGGTTAAAGACGGCTTGTGTCAGCGCATCACTTTGGAATTCTTTATTGATGGTTGAGATCGCGTATGAAAGACATGGTTGGCTGACTATGTCATTTAAAAAAAAAAAGCACTCGCTCACTCACTACTCACTCACTCACTCACCGAATTGCTTAAAGAAGCAAAGTTCTCTCAGAAAATTAGAGAAACCATACTAAGCATCTGCCTGGCTGACTCTCGAATGCCAAGGGACCACCATTCACTTTGATATCCCAATTAGAATCTTTTTAAATATGCCTTTATGTTTTTGTGTTTTAAACCACTTGAAGCATTGCTCACTTTGAAATTGAATATTACTCAAATGTCACAAAAAATTGAAACCAAAGTGGCAAATCTGTTCCATCACATTTTCAAATCCACAGGGATGAAGCACCCAGAAGATCTGCTTCCTTTTCATCTCAAGTAAAGCTCATAGAAAGAGACTGTGATTAAGCTCTTTTTAAATTCGAAGCCAATGAAGATGAACATCATGTTTGCAAAAGTTGCACAGTGTGGCAGTGGATAGCGCTGTAGAGGCCAGGTTTGTGCCATTGGGTTTCCTCCGGGCCTCCAGTTTCCTCCCACAGTCCAGAAACATGTGTTTGAGGATAGTTCGCTCAGAGGTGTGAGT
Source organism: Paedocypris carbunculus (assembly GCA_028128575.1). Taxonomy (NCBI): domain Eukaryota; kingdom Metazoa; phylum Chordata; class Actinopteri; order Cypriniformes; genus Paedocypris; species Paedocypris carbunculus. The sequence continues at coordinate 67,893 of SOMO01000189.1, read as the reverse complement.
GAGAGTGTGAGCAGTTCTGTGTCTGTTTGTCCCTCTCTGTGATTGGCTGATTCCCTAACATTGTCCCGCCTTCAGGCCCAGAGTTTCTGGGATTGGTTGCAGCTCCCTGTGACCCAGGAATGGAAAAGTGGTTCTGAAACATGGATGAATTGATGTTTGCCGCAACAACAAAGTTCAGTATTTGCAGGCCTGTCAAGGTGAGCTGATTTTGCAATATCATTGTTTGAACATAACGGAATTCTAAAAAAGTTTTCATGTGCAGGTTGATTTTATGTGCCATCATTCTTTAAGAAAGAAGAACATAAATGCGCTTAACACTCTTTTAATGGTGGAAAAATGTATTGGGTGTATTTCAACTGTTGTTAGACCATTCATGCAGATTATTGAATATTCAAGTATTTCAAATTAAAGCATCAGTTAAAACCTGTTGCTTAGTTGTGAAGTAGGTTAGATTCTAGTCAACATTTTCTATCCCAGTACTCCTAAACCCATTCTGCCCAAAACGACCATTAACTTTCAAAGCACTGGATGCAGATTTCCTCCTACGAGCACATTTTGATTACCTCCACTTGGATTGCTGACCTGCCTTAAAGGAGGAAATGTACTGTATGTGGACAAAAGGTCGGAAAAAATCAGGTCATGGCAAAGTATTGCCCTGTCACTTCTGATGTTTGTTGAAAACACTGTCACATCTGTTTTCCTGGTACATAATCTGACCCTGAGCCGTGCGCATTTGGGCCAGGCCTCTCCATCACTCCTCTCTTCTCTCTCATCGGCCCCCGAAGCCCCTAGCAATGTGACACTGACACACATGATTCACCGTATGGGTTAATGTCAGCTGCCAACACACATAGCACACCGCAATGAATCACAGCTATATTTTATCTTACTCAGTTATAAGCAGCTTAAAGGCATCTCCATTCACATGTGTAAGAATATAAGTGACCCCTCGTGGCTCTTTACGTCAGGTTTGTCACTGATATATTTATCAAGGTGTGATAAAGTACAGGAATGCACGTAATAGCTCAACACTGACCTCTGCGTCAACTTTGTGTCTGCGAAACGCTTCTTTTAGGAGGCTGATTCGAATCTTGCTTTTGCTCGTTTTATGCTAAAGGACACAACACAACATTGAGAAAGAAATGTAAGAAAGAAAATGAGAAATTGAGTCTTATTTGATATTGCATGAGGATGAATAAAAACAATCACACAATATCAGTAATCAGCATATATTATACATGCNGAAAATGAGAAATTGAGTCTTATTTGATATTGCATGAGGATGAATAAAAACAATCACACAATATCAGTAATCAACATATATTATACATGCACATTTATATACATTGCTAATGTGGTAATGTGTGTAAACGTCAGGTTTTGGTGCAATACATAATGTGTCTACATACGTGTATAGAGCATTTCCAGCAACTATCACTCCAGTGATTTAATGGTACAATGTGTTTGCTAATTGTGTCAAAAGGATAACAAAAGCCTTGTTTGATCATGTTAGCACTGCTGGAAACGGTTTAGCAGGTTAAAGAAGCTATACAACTGACCTTTCACGTGAAATTTGACAGTCTACCCTTGTTCTTAAAAAATAAAGTGTGACTTTTCATGGTACACACAAAATTGTCTAGGTGACCCTAAACTTTTGAATGGTAGTGTATATATAAATGTACACACACATATGTACGTACATGAACACACACACATATATTCGTGTATGATCATATATAATCATGTACATTGCACAAATCACATGGTAATAGCAGACTTTTTGAATAAAACCCTAGTGAAGAGGAAGGGGAAGATACTGGAATTCTGCGGAGGGGTTTCTATTCCGAGGGGGTTTTACCCAGGTGTTCACCAAAGGGCAAAGCTCTCTCCCAGCTGCCAGCTGTCACTACGGGCAGGGGAACCAAGAGAGAGCCAGTGACCCAAAACTGCCCCTTCAAGCCCATCCCATGCTTTCCAAAACTCCAGTCATACAGCAGAACATGCAACACTTGTGGCGCTCCTGGTGTCCGTGTTTATTTCTATTCACATGGGTGTACATTATGTTTGCATTTGCATCCACAGGGGACTTAAGCAGACTTTTGTGAGGCAGCTGAGTGGGAGGCAGCTTCTCTGCACAATGGCTGATGATTTTGCTCCGTTCCCTCCTCCGCTGAAGTGCCAGAGCATCCTTCCTTCCCCAAAGCGCACCTCTCTAAACATGCAACGATAGCGCTGATTTTAATTACCTCTCATGACTGCAGAGGTTGTGGCTGCATGACGCACGGCAGCCATGGATCTTTAGGAATTATCTCTGGGAACACCTGCACTGCTTTAGCTCTGGAGACATATTCGGTCATCTTCAAGCAACACTTACATGCCTCGGATGCCTGAATAGAAAATAAAATACAAAACGTACGCTAAAGAAAGGAAATGATATATCAAAAGATAATTACGGTTATTTTCATGATGTGTCATAAGATGAAACTTGTTTCTCTCTGCTTTTCCTAAATAAACACTGCAGGATGAGGTTATTCTCTGAGCGCTTCATGCCCTTCACATCAGCCTCTCAGGGATGTGTTTGGAACCCTTAATCTCTTATTCAGAGCAAAGCAGGAGAGGCAGAAAAGAACTTGCTCCGAGTGACGGAGTTCCTGCAAATGTGAGAGGAAGAGGTTTCATGCAAGACTTGGCACAAACATTTCATTGATCAGAGTTCAGTTTAATATCTTTCATACACCGTGTGCACAAATAAACATAAAATAAAGTGCTGTTATGTTTTATGAACATGAGGTCATATGTGTTCTTTATGTTTATTGCCTGGAACATAATACTGTAATCATAAATCAGAAGCGCATATATTTATTCCGAAACCAACATGTCAAAAGTTGGATTTAAAAAATGAATGAATATCGACTGAGTTATGTAGTTATGGGCAGTTTGTTCGGACTTCATTCACTGGTTCCCAAGTAAACTTAATTCCCTAAATGCAAAATAAAGTTTGATTAATTGCCCAAATATATACACGTACCTACGTTTATGTAAAACGGTTGCATGTTTGAATTTTTGCACTTGAGGTGATTGTGCCATCTAGTGGACTAAAGGATTTCAACTAAAAAAATGCCTAAAGCAAAAAAGAGGCTGTTGCTAGGCTGCACATATTAAAGACATTGTGGTTTAAAGCTATGTTTTTGAAAATTGTTGAAATGTTACAAAATTTCTGTCTTAGCCACGTGTAGACAAGCGCTTTTTGAGTAATGAATTCTAACGCGCAGTCAGAGAGAAAATAATCAATTTGATACAAAATGTAATGGTTAATGATGATTAAAATAGTCGTGTTGGTCTAGCCCTGTAGTAATAGGAAGTGTGACAAAATACTGTATTAATATATTTAAAAGTGAAAAATAAAAAAATTAACTTGACGGCTTCTGTTGAATAAAGTAGCACCTTTACTGACCGTTGCAAAGTGACATTCTGGAGAGTAAACGAATTTTAGTTTATAATATAAACATTTCTGATGGGTGATGTGTATTCGTAATTTCTAATAACGAACCGTATCTATGTGTGTGTTATACGGTACAGTATTCGTGTGCGTGCGCGCGCATTCTCACGTGCGTGAATATTTATAGAGAGGCCCAGGTTATTGATTGGTTAAAAACTGTTGCGAGATTTGCCGTCCAGTCAAAAAGTGGATGTCTGCGCAGGCGCAGTCCTGACCGCGCCTCCGCGTAACGGCTTCTTTCTCTGCCCCTGCGTTTGTTGTGGAAACCCCTCGGCCGCGCCGTGGATACTTGGGTTGTTTTCAAAGCCAGTCTATTAATTTAAACGTCATTAATATTATCTAAGTTTAGGTTCGACTACCACTGTTTTTTTAGTAGAGAGCACGACGTTTTCTCACTCGGGTTGTTTTATGCTCACGTTGTGGTTCTGCTGTAGTCTTTTGTTGTTTTGTGTGTGAGAGAGATGGACGCCATTTTAGGTCGATCGCGCTAGCTGCTAGTCACATTGTTTTAGGCCTTGCTTCGAGCGACACCCGATCGCGCATTATTGGAATTTGGACAACACCGAACAAACACTTCGGAGAGACTTTTCAGTTTTTGGAGGACCTTTTGTTGCAGTCACTTGTACAACCGGACTTTATTCGCACGGACATTCTTTGAACTCTTTATCTTGAGATTTGGATCTAACGGACAGCTCAATGCTAATCCATAGGAAACGAATGGAAAATCGCCCACCTCTGTTTGGAAATAAAGTGGACTCACTACGTCATTAAAATTACGTGTTGAACAATATCTCTGAACGTTTCACATTTCAGTTCGAAGTGATTCACGTGAGGCGTAATCGACACGACCTCCTTAGCCGGGACTTCATTAAAGGGTTAATGTTGAACCAAAACATGGCTAATATTCTTAAATTGTTAATCTGATAGTCTGAATTGGTGCGCGGTTGATCGGTGGGGACTGCCCGCGCGATCTGTCCGAGGGTAGTTGAGTTTGTGTGTGGTGGTATCTGACCACGAGGATTGTCTAAACATGTCTTGTGTCCATTATAAGTTTTCTTCTAAACTGAACTACGACACGGTCACCTTCGATGGCCTTCATATCACGCTCAGTGATTTGAAACGACAGATCATGGGACGAGAGAAGCTGAAGGCCGCGGATTGCGACCTACAGATCACCAACGCACAAACCAACGAAGGTGAGGGCGAGTTTTTTTTCTCAAAACACTAGTTGCAGATTAGCCGAAGTATATGTTCATCGTTTAGCACGAAGAATGTCGTGTCTGCTCTAAAACTGTAAAGTATGTATTGTATAAAGTGTATTTGTAAAAATCCGGGCTTAAAGTGTTGTGATTTCCGCTCGCGAGAATCACGTTACGTCATCTTGATTCGTTTTGCGTACAGATGCGTTTACCGAGATTTCTTTTAGAATGTGGTTTTGACGGCTGCGGGATTTCTGTTAGCTTGGACTTATTGTTGATGTACTTTGTGTACAATATATTGATTTGTCTGCCTTGTCTGTTTTCAGAGTACACAGATGATGCAGACCTCATTCCCAAAAACTCATCCGTCATCATCAGACGAATCCCTATTGGCGGGGTCAAGTCCACGAGTAAAACATATGTCATGTAAGTACATCCGCTTTTCAGATTGTCTGCTGTACACGTGCTGGTATGTAATGTGTTTCTGGTTGAGCTGGCGACTAACCCCGTGTTGTCTCTTTTGCAGCGATCGCTCAGAAAGTTCAAGTGGATCTTCAAAAGCAGTATGTAAAAACACCTCATTTCCTAGTTTCACTGCACACATTTACAAATTCCTCAAATTATATGTCCTGAGATTATACGGGCAATGTTTTTCGTGCTCCTCTGTGTTGTCTTTGATGCCTGTTTGAAGATGACAGATTGTTGAGCTGAATGTTTTCTATTCTGAATTTTCTATGCTGTTGGGTTGAATTGTCATGTTTTTCTACACTTTAAGTGTGTAAAGAGGTCTGTGCGCATGCTGATACAACTGTTTTTCGCTTCCGAAAATGAATTCTGTTGTACAGTGCAGTGCCAGATATTACTCTAGAATTTCTGAACATGGCTATTGTTGGATTTGTTTGTCCTTAAAGTGACACGTCTGTAAAAGCCTGTCTGATTATTTTTCTAATAAAAATGCATTGTGTTATTTATTAATTTTACCTGTATCATACAGCTTCACTGTCTATCCATGTTTGCACAAAGTTATGTGGTACAACTGGACATAAGTCGAGAGTGAGTGTGTGAGAGAGAGAGTGAAATTCTACAAATACATAGACAGAACACACAAGTTTCTGTTTATGNATCACATTAATTTCTATTTATCTGTATTAAATGTTATCGATTTCATATGTTGACAACTTTGAAGCATCTTGTGATCTTGTGTTTAACCCGTAAGCATCCACTAGCTCACATGCTCTGTCATGACGGCTTTTCACACTGTTCGTCTTTTTCTGAAGACACAGGATTTCTTTTGGCTTCTTGTTCTCATCGGTGTACTGACTGTTTGTGCCTCAGAGATCTGAAGTTGGATAACGTCATGCTGGATGCAGAGGGTCATATCAAGATCGCGGACTTTGGCATGTGCAAGGAGAACATGCTGGATGGGATTACCACCAAGACGTTTTGCGGGACCCCAGACTACATTGCACCTGAGGTGAGAGCAAAGTGAAGTCTTCTTATTATATATNTACATAGACAGAACACACAAGTTTCTGTTTATGTGTTTGTATTTTTTTTTGTTCCAATTAGTTGTCAATTAACCACATAGGGTCTGCGTCATTTATCTGACCTTTTTGGGGTCAGAATATGAACCTTGCGTGTAATACTAAAACAAAGATAAAACTCTTGGAGAAACAAAAGAATAAACAATGATTATTATTTTTTAACCATCAAACAGGGATATTTATGCTTTAATAAATCATAACAGCAATGATATTACGTAACGATAAAGCAAACAAGTGTAAACACAATGTGTCCCATGTTTCTAAGTCACCGTGTTACAGAATCGTAGCTGATTTTGTCAATATTTCGCAAATCATTTTTGCAATGTACTTTTTCTTTTTAGATTAAAAAAAAAAAATTATAAATGTAAAGCCAAAATATAGACTAGTTAGACTATAGACTCACAGCTGTTGCCTACACTGTTTCTGTTCAAACCGTTTTAGAGTCTAAGTGCTNTTGGAATGCAACTCCAAAATATAGACTAGTTAGACTATAGACTCACAGCTGTTGCCTACACTGTTTCTGTTCAAACCGTTTTAGAGTCTAAGTGCTAATGGTTCAAACGCCTCTTTTAATTTTAGAAGGTGTTACTAAACTCTGCTTAGTGTTTAGAAACAAGTTAATGCCGTAATGGAAGTGTTTTGAGCTGAAATGCTGCCAGAAACTCAAACTGTTTAGCAGACAGAAGTGTGTGCTTGGTGTATTGTCTGCAGATGTTTTCAGATGTTACACACTCTTATTTATCTTACCTGTGCCAAGTCAAGTAACTAACACTCAATTATTTGAGCTCAAGAATGACTTTAAATTTAGTGAATCTTTTGAGTGTAGCTGATCGAGATTCAGCTTAGATATTTGGGAGGGAAATTGACTTTTGTAAACAGTCACAGGTTCGAGTCTCAGTCTGGTGGGTTCCACAATTGGAATGTGCTTGAGCTAGACACTGAACCCCACTTGCTCAGGTGCCTACTGCTCCGTGTGTGTGAGTGAGAAAAGCAGCACATTTCCCACACGCATCAAGGAAAGTATTGTTTATTTTATAGCCGTAGAACTTTTTTTAAAAGATGAAGACATCTGTTGCTTCTCTTATCAAATGTACAACAATTTGTCATTTAAGTGCCATTTAAAGTACTAAAAGCAAGAAACAATTAGATTATAATAACATTTTATGCTCTCTGTTACAAATCATGAAAAATATCGTAATCTGCATTTGACCCAAAGTATTTAATTGTTCTGTTATTTAAACGGGATCATTTTGTCCTGCCATAACCAGCCGGTCTGGTTCAGCTTTAGGCCTTGTGTGCGCCACAGTCAGATAAGTACTGTACGTAATGTAAAGATGTTCTTTAAAACCTCTCTGAGTAATGAAAGTAGTTTATAGATTTTAGTCAGTGTTGGCTACTTGTGAGTGTGTGAATAGACGCGTTTTGTTTATCAAAAGCACCAGAAACATCTAAAGCTTCCAGGTGACAATTTGAATGAAACCACGGCTCAATTTCAATGTATTTCCTCCGTCCAGNAGTACTGTACGTAATGTAAAGATGTTCTTTAAAACCTCTCTGAGTAATGAAAGTAGTTTATAGATTTTAGTCAGTGTTGGCTACTTGTGAGTGTGTGAATAGACGCGTTTTGTTTATCAAAAGCACCAGAAACATCTAAAGCTTCCAGGTGACAATTTGAATGAAACCACGGCTCAATTTCAATGTATTTCCTCCGTCCAGTCGTTACTTGATCACTCATCAGTTTGAGCAAATCTGCACCGCTCGATGCTTTTTCTTATTTTTGCTCCTGTTTTTAGCCTATTAAGCAGGAGTTTAGTCCAAATAAGTGAACGTTTAGACTTCTCAAAACCGAACAGCATCAGTCCTTTGTGATTCCGGTCTCACTAACCAGTAGCCGGTTGGTTCTGCAGACTAAATAACCAGGAGCCAGCTCTAATTAGTTTGTCCCTTGATTTTGCAAGAAATATACCACAAGTCCAATCACACACACTGTCTGCTAAATAACTAAAAGGTTTGTCAGTCTCAATTCCACATTATGGTGGTAATC
>SOMO01000189.1:28708-43082 GCA_028128575.1 Paedocypris carbunculus | reverse complement strand
TTTTTTTGACATGCAGAATGACTTTCCATGCTAAGCCTTCTTCTCCCTCTCCTCACTCAGCTGGCAGAACCAGTACCATCTGCCTGGAACAGCAGAACCCGATCTATCAAGACTATCAAAACAAAAGAGGAAATAGTGAGTAACCCACACAAACACGCAAGACTGATTCATGATCTTATTTACTGCCAAGTAGAGCACAACATAATGAAGGATCATTTCCCTCCGTGTCCTTTCTGTATGAGTCTCTGTGGTGATTCCTCCCTCCCTTTTCCTATTAAAGATGAGGGGGGATTTATAAAGGGCTAATTATGTAACAGTTTGCTTCAATTCATTAAATTCCAATAGATTCTCATTCATTCATAATTAAGCACAAAGCATTGCTTCTGTAATTGCTTTAGCTGTGAAAATAATGGCCGCCTGTTGAATGCGCTGAATTAAATTATTATGCTTTTATCATGTCAGGATGATCATAAACACTTCACATCTCTCTATGAAGCCTTTGAAGGATTTTTCTTTTGACATTACTGTGTTTGCAGACACTTCTTTTGCATTGCATAACAAATACACACTGACGATTGCTGACGGTCAAAAAATAACGGTAATTTTTATAAATATATTTAACAGCAAAAAACAGTATTTAATTAATGACATGTTGCTGTTTTTCTCTGCGTAATGAGGAGAGTTTTTGTATAATGTTTACTTGTGTATTGTGGCATAAACAAATAATACACTGTAAGCTAAAAAAAAAAGCATCATGTAAATTTGAAAAAAAAAAAAAAAAAAAAAAACAATCAGAAGGTATCCATTGTTTGTATCATAACTGTTTAACCTAAAAAATAAGTGTAAAAGCAATAACGTGTATGTATTTTTTGCAACAATATTTCAATTAATATTTCAACAAGTCTATCGAATTCGGTCCAGATTGTCTATCCATACAGATTAACTCAATGCCTTTAATTTACTAATCAGATTCAGCCTTTAAACTCATATTGCAGTTTCACGTTCCTGAGCTTTATAGCAAACACACACTCCAGTTAGTCTGACCTTGTATGAGAGCATCACTAGACACAAAGGCGAATACAGACGGTAAAGAAGGCAAAACCTGCGTGCACTTGAAAAGCCTTTTCTACAGAGAAATGACTCGGGGAAATATAAACTGCCACAAAGTCAGACTGGAGATCTGGATTTGCTGGGTCAGCAAACCACTTTGGTGCATTTATAATTGGCATGTTCATTTGCTCAAAGAGAAATGTGTAATAAAAATGATCATTTGGCAGTTAAGAGTTCATTTGAAAGATATTATGAATTGGATTATGTGATATTCCATCACTGAAAACCAGATCGAGCCAGGAAATTATCGTGTAATCATTTTAAGACAACAGACATGGACCAAACTGGTTGGTTTGCAATTGTATCCCAGCATGAATAAATAATCTTCTCCTTTAAGACCTTATCACCGATCAGTATGTCAGTGCTGTAGAAAAAACAGCAGAATGGAAATATCCTTGTTCTAGTGGCTGAAGTGCTTCAGAGGTCTGGAAGGGAATCCAACGCTGATTTTCCACCATGGGTTAAAGCCTTTGGAAACATGTAAACTTGACACAGGCAGCGTCTGACCGGGTCTCGACCTCGGTTCTTCTGCCATGATGCTGCTCAATTAAAAATGTTCGATTTTTTTACAATTATTTTTTTATTGCTTCATTTGCAATTTCCGTCAACACAAATCAAATTATTTTCCAAGTTGTCTGCACGAGCGCTTTTAATTTCTTTGTTAGATAATGTAACTTTGATGTTATTCAGCTGGCAAATGTTCTGTTGTTTTGTCTTTGTAAGTCGAGTATTGCTGTCACATATTTCATGGCTTGTTTTCAGTTTACCTGACAGATATATTACAGCGTATTGAAAATCAGCGTATTTTTAGCGCGTCGTGTATTGTCTCCTTTCTCCGGTGCTACCGAATTTGAATAAAACCAATTTGTTCAGGGAAATGAATATTTGAGTTTTTTAACGGACAAAATCTGCATGAAAAGCTGATGGTCTCATTCCAATTTATTTCTGCAGTACCAGCTTTTCTCTGCCCAGGCTCGCCCCCCGCTTACAACTCTGGGAGATTGGATCTGTGAGAATTGAATGGAGTTGGGCTGCTGAAATATGATGCATTGCATTCGCTGACTGCTCTGCTGTTGCCACGGCAACCGGTGTCACATTGGCCGAGCTGCACACTGCAGTAACGAGCGCTTGGCGAGATGCCAAGGCAGCATCAGGCCGACCTCACTTCTTGTTTTATGTCACTGCCTTCACAGCTCATCATTTACATATTCACATCATTTGCTACCCATTTTACAAGGAAACCGTGCTTTCACAAGTAGCCGGCTTTGAAAAGCTTTTTCCTCTGCGTTAAATATCGCAAGCCTTGATGTTTTTTTTCCTCACTGTTGTGGTTATGTGGAGAACCTTTTTGTGCAAATGAATGCAAGATGCCGTAGAGCTTTATAGACTCCTTCTGGAATCCTAGTAATGTTAATGCTAATCAAGCCTATTAACATGTCAAGAGGCTCGGAGGCTCCTCCTCTTTCCCTGCCGGACGGTGTTTTTCATGGAAGTGCTGTGGTGAAGAGCCTTTTGTTATGGCGAATAAAAAGCATGGGTGACATTCAAGACCTGGAGCGAAGAAGAACCATTTGCTACCTGACACCCTGCCAAGGTCCTGCATCCTTCATTTCCACACTCCGCTGCACTGTTATGCAATTAAAGATTAATAGTATAACGCCAAACACACTATCGGACATTCATGAATTTTTGAAAGTGGAAGATGATTCTTCAATTCTTTCCTCTTGCAAGGCAAAAATCTCCAATAGCTCAATCACTTAATGTTTTTTTCCTTTATTCTTAGTTGAACTGGGAATTGAAGCGTCGCTGACGTTTTGCTGACACCGTGAGCTCTTGACTCAGCAACATCTCGTGTGGTGCAAAAGTGATGTTTGCTTTCAATGTTTCTATAGTTGTCTATAATTGGGTTGAGTTTGTCAATATGGCCACTAGGGACCATTAACCCTCTGCATTAACCCTTCTAGTGAAGTCACGCACATAGTGGAGTGAACACACACAAACCTGGAGCAGTGGGCAGCCTTAAGTCGTGGCATGTCGTGGGATTCGACCGGCAACACTATTCCATTGTTGTGTAGGATTGTGGCAATTGTCTTGACTGTTTTGTTGTACCTTGTCAGTTAAGAAAGACAATAACTTCAGAAACCTCCTTGTCTAATTCACAAGAAATGAACTTTTACATATACGCAATTGTTTCAAACGTAAACCTTATTGTGAAATTGTGAAACCTTATTGTGAAATAAGAAAGACAATAACTTCAGAAACCTCCTTGTCTAATTCACAAGAAATGAACATTTACATATATACAATACTTTCAAACGTAAACCTTATTGTGAAATATTATAGATTGGCTTGTGAAATAATAAACATTGAATGGTTTCGTTTTTGTTCGTCTTCGTCTTTCAATATGCAATTTTCAAAAGTGCTATAGAGGTGTAAAAATCAATTTTTTGGTGAATGTGAAAAGAAAAACAATTAAAACGACTCACTATAACTTCATTTTTTCCTCCTTTTACAAACTGGTCAGTGCTGTTTTTTTGGTACTCGACCTGCTTGGGCTTTCAGGTAGAGCTAGTCAAGCAGCATATGAAGAATTCTTGTCTGCTGACCTTTCGAACAGAAGATTTTTGGACAGAGGAGAGAGGTGGTGGACTGCTGTGGGCTTTCTGCTGTAAGTCTTGTTGGAGTTCTGCTCTGTGATTTATCTAACTTCAGTAGATGAAGATTGGTTTCCTCACATCTTGCTTTCGTGAACATCAGCTTATAGTGAGAAACCAAACCACAAGGGTGTCTTTCTGTGTTGAACAAATTTGCAAACTCAAAGCATTCTTGTTCGGGCATGTACATTTTATTCATGGATCCATGATTTAATTAAAGTTCCAAAGCCCATTACACGTTAAAAACACACACTACTCTAATCGCATGAACAACCCCAACATATATCGTAGAAATTTTTCAAAACCTCAACTTAGTCGCATGAGTGACAGATGAAAGGCCTCGGAAAGATAGAAGTGAATTATTAAGACGAGGGTGAGAGCGGTTCATGCAAATGAACGTCTGAAGCAAAGTTTTTGAATGGCTCTCTCGTTGTTCTCGGTCAAATATTCCTGAGCTGAAATATATACTGCTTGCATTCATGAATGCCAATACCACCAGTCTTCTTAGAATAATTTGCATCTTTATGTTGCTATTTTACATGGCTAGAGTAGGTCTGAAACCGACACACACACACACACACACACACACACACACACACACAATCATGTGATGAGACAGTGTATTAACATATATAAATGACAGAGCGCATGGCTGTGAGAAAATGATAAATGCCTTGCAGAACCGATAGATCTTGAGCGCTGGATGCACAGTGACCCGCGGACCGTCGGACAGGTAATTGGTTGGATGCAGAATGTAATTCGGTTTCAACAAATCCCCTTCACAGCTGGCACCCTGTCTGAGAGAGTGACTCTAGGGGGATGGGTGAGAGACAGATAAAGATTGAATGTAATGATGGGGGTAGTGGAAGAATTGTGAGAGAGAAAATGAAAAATAGTGCCCTTGCTGCAGAGACTGTTGGTACATCTGGGGACCACCGAATAATGAGCATTAGGGGGGCAGAAAGAAGGCTAAGAGGAACAGCGAATGGAGAGTGAGGTAGAAGGCTCTTGTAGCTAATACATTCAGAAAATCTTGAGGTTGCTGGTGTTGCTGAAACGTCGGACTCAGTTGTTTGGGTCCGTTTGGACCATCCCACGTAACCGCCGTGAGTTTAAAAGTGAGTCCCTTAAAGCCAAAGCCAGCCAGTATTTGTCATGCAAAGCTGTTCCCCTCCTCCTGCCCTGTCTGTCTGAGCACAATGCATCTGCCCACGTTCCCAGGCTCCCCTTGCTCTCAGCACCCTGGGTGGGGGGAGAGAAGCCCACTGGCCTGACCAAGCTGACCCTTGTCCTGTGCCGCACCTAACTTACTCGGAAGCAGCTGGCCCTGAACCTCCACCGGTCATCAATATTCATGCCTCATACAAAATTCAGTCCCAATATACACAGAGACCGAGGCTTGTTCCTAATACTCTGTGGTGTCGCGTTCTCTGTCAGTTTTTCTAACATCCACAGGGGAAACTGACTAGTTTGTTTTTACTCCGTTCGGAATTCATGTAAAATTAACGATGAATATTTGACAGTCAGGAAACATGATTCTTGATTCTATAATCATGCTGGATGGATGGACAGATAGATTGATACATTTGTTTTGTTCACCAATATGCATCTCAATGTATAATATTATACATCTATAGACTCAGACATGCATAGATATTTTATAAAATACATTTTTTAATTATTTAATTATGGTTACAACAAAAAGCTAAATATTATGCTTTAAAGTTCAGTGCAAAAGCAGACGACTGGTTTTTAATAACCCCAGTACAAAAAGCAGAGGGCAAAGGTGTGTTTATTGTGTAAATGTCAGTATAGAATACATATATAGGATTTTTCCAGCGGATTTATGAGTTGTATGCCACGAGGGAACACTCTTATTTATTCGTTTTCTTTAACAAGCAATTCCTGAAATAGTTTTAAAACAACTTACTGTGGAATGTGAATGTACCTGCTTGTGTATTTCTAGTGTTGCTTTGACACTGCCTGTCTACAGCTCCTATAGTGTACGGCAGTATAGACTATGTCAATAAGTGTACAACTACGACAAGGAAGATGTTTTTAATTTTCCCAGCCGATCATTGTTTGCCACTTCTGTGATTCCTGCCTAGTGTGGCAGAATGACAGCTTTCAAAAGGACAGCATCGCTGAGCCGTTTTCAACTGTCCCACTGCTTTGTTTTCAAAGTGAAAACGCAGGCAAATTCCGGGCTGAAGGCTGGCCTGCATCTAGTGTTGTATGATTGTTAGTGTTTCTCCTGCACATGGCTGCTGGAGCTTTTCTGTAAACATACAAGCGACAAATATGCTTTTGAATTGCTTCTTTTTGAACCACTTAAAAAAGAAAAGACATATACCAAATAATTATAAATAGTATATAGTTAGACATCAAGTGTTTAAATGGACACTGAACCTCAAGGGCACATAGTAAAAATGTATTATCATAGCCATAATTTATATGAATGCGTAAATGTCACTCGTAAAATTGTTGTGTGTCGCATTATTATTCAAACGTGTAATTTTCTCCACTAAAATAAATATTGAAAATCCAATTTACATTTCTTTGTACATTTTCATTTTAACGTGTGACGGTGACGTCTAAGCCCGTAAAAAATATCACATTATGTGTGGCGCAATAAATCCACCAAGAGTCGCGATAAAAACCAAACATCTCCCCTGACGTGTTTTAAAATACGCAGAGCTTCCTATGTAGGGAACATCGTAGATACCACATCAACTCTGTTGACACATCACTCAGTTTCTAAAAGGAAATTATATTTCCCTCACTAGAGCCTACCGTTTTGCTTCAACAATAAACACTGTGAGATAAATTAATTAATTGCGATGAAACCAACACTAGCTGGGCAACTGGCAGCGCATTTGAGACACAGCCGGTCGTCGGCAGCCATTTTGGAGGTGAGTGTGCTGAGTTGGAGGAAGTGCGCTGAGAGCGGCGCCTGAGCTCTTCCTGCAGTTACAGGGATGAATGCATGAATGCAAGAGAAGAAAATGGCGATCGAGCAGGACAAACGTTTCCCCTCGTAGACTCTGCAGATGTGTTGAATTTCTATAGCCTTATTATTTCCTTTCATTTAATCTTTACTGCACTTTAAACAACAAGAGGTGAGTTTAAGCTAGTTTCTTTGCCTTTTTGACGCTTCGAGCCGCTTTAACGTTACACACCCTCATATCTGATGATCGCAGTGTTACGAACGAACGATTGAATGATTTTCTTTTGCGTGGGTTTGCCTGATTGATGTTGTGTTTGTGCGCGCACGAAAGATCGGTACGAATAACCAGCGGGATGCATATGAGCAGAAGTGCCGAAAAATGTTTTCCTGGTCGCTTCCAATCTCACAATCGAATCGAATAAGCGACGGTTCGACCGATTTTGTTAACAACAAACTCGATTTGATTACTGTAAAGCTCATCTATGCAGAAAATATAAATATTTCCTGGTTTTGAATTGCACCGCTGTTTTGATATTTTTCCTGTCTTTTTGTTTTTGGCTCCAAGTAACAAATAATTGAACAGTCAGTGTGTGTGTTTTGTAAGTGAGACGGGTAAAGCTAAATGCGTAAAGCGGTTAAAAGACGCAAAGGTAGCATGTCCTTTTGTTAGCACTCTTAGCTTTACTCTGGAATTGCGCACAATGACGACAGTGGTCTGAATGAACACAGCGAGTTAGTATTAGTTATGACTTGTTCCTCGGCCAGAATTTCTCGGCATGTTAATTAGCTAAACATGGATGCGCTGCAATCAGTCAGATAAAGTACGTAGTCAATGACAGCTAAAGCGCGAGCTCGTCCGAGAAAACGCCGCGCGAGGGAGGTTTTCAGCTTCAAAGAGAGCCGAAAGACACACGGACGACACAATGTAACAATGTCCGCCGTGGAAATGTTGTTCGAAACATTTTACTGTTACATTGTAATCTTTTAAGGGCAGGTCAAGGTTGCTGGTGCCCCGTTAGCAGTAGCCGAGCGTCGGTGGGGGAGGTGTGCCTGCTCTTGCCTTTTAGATCTTGTTTTTTTTAATGCTAAAATACTTCTTACCAAAGGTTAAACTGCTCCTAATCCAGCGCATTTGCATTCCAATCGTTATGTTAAACAATGCAGCCTGGTTCATGTGCAGATATGAAACATTGAACCGCGTCCAACTATCCCGCTCCTTGCTTTTATGTGTGGATTTTATGTAGACTTGCATTATTTAAAGTCAAACATGAGCCGTGTCTGGGAATCGAACCCACAATTGTGTTGTTCAGCTTAGCTCCACTAAACGAGCCGAAGAAAAACCTGATGTGTTTTTATTTTAATTTAACTTTAACATGTATGTTGATTCTCCAATATGTGTGTTGAAATGCAATTCTCAACCCTTAAATTTAATATTTTAATCTATAATGACATCTGTATTACATAATTCTATATGCATGTAATTACAATATACACAATTACACAGTATAAATACATGCATAAATAATGTGTGTGCGATCTCGCACAACTATTTCACCTCAAGTTGGTTGCATTTACATTGCAGTAATTGAAACAGTCTTCAGAAACTGTAGCCGCGTTTAGTTTTATATTCCCAGTGGTTTGTTGTTGCACACTTTGCATTGACAAACACGTATATAATCTCATAAACACATTGAACTGCAATAAACGTTGTACTTTAGCCACCTAGCAGAGTTGCGGTGATATATGGGCCTATTCGTATTTTAAATATTACAGTCCATATGAGTTAATAAATGATTTTTCTCCTTTTATTTTCAGAATTGGATGCTATTGTCACCAAAGACACTGAAGCGAAGCAACACAGGTCAGTATGTTTTACTCCAGAAGAAACCCTATTCTTTCCCCCTGACGTTTACCTGCTTCTGGGCTTTTCCTATTCAATCCCATTCACACTGGGCAAACCCAACAAAGCAGACGCTGCTGGTGTAAGCAAATGCAATTCCGACCGAATTAAAGCGCTTCCAAGTGCTGACTAAGCCACGGCGGTGCAAAATCTTTCACAAAACAACATTTGTGTCTCTCCGTGATCCTCCTTCACTGCAGACATGAGTCACACTCTTGCTTTTAACGTGAAGAAACCCAGAGTAACATGACAATACGACTATCTGGTTGAATTGTTTGTGAGTTTGTTGTGGTGCGGAGGACTGCTGGCTTATTGCCAAACCAACATTCTCTTTAGTCTTTGGGTTGTCTTATCAGGGAAATGAACATTGCCCCTGTGCGGATATGACCACGTCCACACCTACCCGTGCCAGCGACTGCACGCCACTTATTTTGGAGCACACTTACTTATTATTGCCTACTCATCTGCCTTTTATAGATCATTTTTGGATGGCACTGTGTTGACAATTGCATACAAAACACCAGCATCATCAAAATAGTTTTTCGAATCATAGCGACGTGGTTAAAAAACAATCGTCCACCAAATGACTGTAAAGTATAGTAAAGGTTCTGATNGACTGCACGCCACTTATTTTGGAGCACACTTACTTATTATTGCCTACTCATCTGCCTTTTATAGATCATTTTTGGATGGCACTGTGTTGACAATTGCATACAAAACACCAGCATCATCAAAATAGTTTTTCGAATCATAGCGACGTGGTTAAAAAACAATCGTCCACCAAATGACTGTAAAGTAAAGTAAAGGTTCTGATTTGGACTTGGTTACTGTTCACAAGCAGATGCCCCGTCTTTGTGTTTGTGGATGGGATGCTTCTGTTGTTGAGATAGCCATCTGGTTAAACAC
The DNA here is from genome assembly GCA_028128575.1 of Paedocypris carbunculus. Lineage (NCBI taxonomy): Eukaryota > Metazoa > Chordata > Actinopteri > Cypriniformes > Paedocypris > Paedocypris carbunculus. The sequence goes on along the minus strand of SOMO01000189.1, from coordinate 33,565 downwards.
TTTAAGGAGAAGGGGTTGCTTCTGGGGGAAGGGCAGGGCCCAACACGCTCCAGCTATCTTGATAGGCTGACTTTACCCTCTAGTAATGGCTATGTTTTGCTTTTCACGTCAGATGCATGTTTGCTCGTCTCTCGTTTTATTTCGTGTGATCCTGTAGTGGCTGTTTTGGGAGCTCGAGTTTCACTCCAGTTTCTATGTGGGCGAATGGCTTTAATAGTCTTGCTGCTTTGCTGACCTGCTGTAATGGTCTTTAGTTGTGTTGAAGGAAGATTATGTTGTGTTGTCGTAATTTGGAACTGTAAAACTACCAGAGGTGTTGGTAAAAGTGTAATGGTCCTGTTGTTAAGATGTAGATACTAACTTAGTTTGACCAGTTTGAGTAGTGTTTGGGTTATATCATGAAATAATATTGCGTTGAGAGGTTAGGAGTGAACAAGACATTACTTTAAATTAATTCTAGCCAAGCTTGGTCTAGACATCATTCCTTATCAGCTATTTATAAAAGATATTTGAAATAAGTAAAAACTGTAAAAAAAAAAAAAATTCACATATAAACCGAAATGCCCATGTTTATTATCTTTTCGCTTCAAGTTGGAATTAAGCTACATGGACATTAAGAAATATTTATTTTTTGGTGTAATTAAATGTTTTTTTTCTTTTGTAAGGGATTCTCATTGATTCACAAACATGCACATGCAGTTTTTGAATTAAAAGGCATGAAATATAATCAGTAATTAAACTAAATGCTCACATCAGTAAGAATCCTTCCAGCTTTGAGGAGCTTGTAGATATGATGTGTTAGATCTTGTCTTTTAGTAATATTCATAGATTGGTGGGGGGGTATTTTGCACTATTGATATCTGTCGCCCAAAACCTTTCAGAAAGTGCTGATGGTGGGGGGGCAGTTTTGGAAAATAATCTTGAATTCAAATTAAGATGGAAAAATACTTGCTAGTCCTCATATAATTTGTCAGTTTTTAAAGTGCTGTATATACATTTTAGCCTTAGAGTGCATACCTAAAGCAAGCCGTCACTGTTTAGACTTGGGGGAAGATGGCAGACGCTGGATCTCCATCAAACCAACCGTCCTGAAAATTTAAACATTGCGTGTTTCTCACGAACCGGCCGTAAACGAAAGGAGCAGTGTAGTTGTCAATATAAATGGGGATTGCTGCTTTGACCCATGGAGATAGTTGGCTGTTTATAGAGGAGTAATTTCCCAGCGTAATCCGTTAAGGAGATTACAAAAAGCTTTTTCCCTTTTACTAAATGCCTTACTGCATAATTTGTTTGGCGATGGAGCAGTGGGCGTCTGTTGAAGTTGCTTAAAATAAAGCCAAGATATAATGTCTTATCAGCTATTTGGTCCTTTTTACTCTTAGGGATATCTTTGTAATCTCAGATGACGCGTGGACGGATGAAAGTGTAGAGCGTGGTGAATAAAGAAGAGAGGCTGGTGAAAAGGTAGGTTGCAGGACGTAAAGAAGAGAAAAGCACTTTTGGGGCGTATTTTGCACTTGGAGGTGCATTGATTTTGCATGCAATATTGTTGTTAAGTTCTGTTTAGTGAGTTGACGGGTCTTTGCTTTCAGGCGGTGGGACGCCACATTGCAGTGGGTGTGGGAGTTTCCAGCAAGTGATGTGGAAAGGCTGATAGCTCCGGTTTTTATCTTTTGACCTTGCCTTCGCTTTCACAGTAGCTTCAGGCTGAAAGCAGCTGTGTGACGGATGGATCTGTTTGGGAAATGGACTTTTTTTTTTTTATTGGTCTTGTGTTGTTTTTGGTAATCAATAATGCACAAAAATATCACAATGATGACATTGATGTGTGTTATCAGTGATTGATTTTTAGGGATGTGTTGAAGGACACGTGTGCTGGTCGATATCAGACCAGCGTTTTGGCTTTTTTGGGTGTAAATTGAGGATTTGCTTCCACAAAAATCATAGGTTCATGCAATCACACTGGAATATTACAAAACTGAACAGTGTCAGTGATTTATTTTCATTTATTTTCAAAACTATTTTATTTTTTTTTTTTTTTTTTAGGCTTGACTATTGCTATTTAGTTTATTAGACATATTGTTTATTGGATTTAATTTTGCATTCTTAGTTATTGTTGTGAGCTGATTTATTTATTTTTGCATAATATAACAACAACAATGATCGCATAAACCAATATCACATATCACAATTTCTTCAACAGTTGCAAAAATGTCATTTCCGCTTGTGCACACACTTTTGGCCCACAGCGCAAAGCTTTTCTGAGTAATAATGAAACCGAAGAGAGCGACTGTCGTTGCTCTGACAACTTGTGAGATCATGGCGGCATTAATACCACATCATTCGATATGAGGGTGGAGCGCTGATGCTCCGAGATCCGCAGGGCAAATAACCAAGAGTCATATTTCTGTGGCTCTGCTCCGCCCCTCGCTAGTTACCCCGGGTGACTTGTACTTATCTGCTGCCCCAGATGGCCTTGGGTCTTCACGGTGATATGCAGTTATACTTCAGCAATAAAGCCGACCCCGTCTTATCGCCTAATATGTGAATAACAATATTTTGCACCTGGCAATAAACCTGCAGCAAAGCACACATTAAAAATGTAAAAATTAAAATATGGAAAATATATGTTATGTGGAATCTACAGGTCTAAAACATGAAGACGGTGAAAAGTTCTACATCATTCAAGTTGTGATGTTTAATGGTTGGACACTGCTACGTACCGACTATCCAAAAGATGCTTACTAAAGTCGTCTTTAACCCGTCGTCTTTTTGAGAAAAATGTTCCACTTCTGTCTTGGCACTTTGTCCTTTAGGCTGTAGTTAAAGATTACTGACATAACTGACACCAAATATGGAATGCCTTTTCAAGTCAGGACCTGTTTATGCATAGCTGCCATTTTAAGAGAAATCGTGGCCAAAGATTTTCTGGAAGGTCCTTCGGGCGTGTTGAGGTATTTTTTTTCTTTTCGTTTAGCATTGACAAATGTGGTTGTGCCGATGGGTCGTTGTTTAGTTGTTGTGGTCTGCAAACGTTCTCTGCTGCATCAGATCTGCAGGGTTGAGCTTGTTGCAACTCGACCACCTGATTTCCTGGCAGAGCACGACGAGCACGACAGATCGGTTTAAACAGGAAGATGACGTGAATTAAAATACATTCGTGATGCGTGATATCTTCTCGATTTGTTCGTTTGACTGGTTAAAAGCTATGTAGACTTCAGAAAGGGAGTGAGAGGAAGAGTCACTCTCGGTGGCCTCCATTACTGGCAGCAGGAGGAGCTGCAGGAGTTTCTTCTCCGTCAGTAAAACGACACCCTGCCTCTCTGACTTTTTCTTAGGAAATATGAAGAGAAGGAACAAAGCTCAATGTCTTTGAAGGCTTCTGTTGAACCTGATGAGGAGAAAGGAAAGCTGAATAGAGTCACATGAAGGTAGATGTTTGGCTGCGGTAGAGTTCTAGATGTTTTCAGTCTGGAGACGTTGCGATTGAATCTTTGTGTGTTCTGCGCTGACTTGTTGAGCTGTTTATGGTTCTGTTCTTGCAGCTTGATCATTGATGAGCTCACAGACGTGATTTTTAGGGTTGTTTAAGTGGTTTGGTTTGTAAGGCTTTGTTGCACTTTTGTCCTGACGTTGATTTTCTTGTGGAGCTTATGTGAAACTGAATTGCTGCTTTGTGAGGTCATTCCTAAAGAGGAAATTCCACAGACAAAGCGATGTCCATGAAAAAAAAAATGCTACTGCTGGTTGTTCCAGACGGTTCAGCGTTTTGTGAAGGTGATTGAACTAGTTTAAGTGAAGGGAAAGTGAAAGTTTTTTTTGTATTTTAAAGAATTGTAAAAACTTGATTTTGCAGAATGTTGACTGGCAAATGATTGCAGAATCATTTGCTTTGCATGTTAAGCTGTCATTTTCAGTTGAGGTGATTTTTATTTTTTTTTTTTTTAGTTGTTGAGACTTGATGTGGAATGTTCTTTAAGATCTTGGTGTAATCATATTTATTATAATTCATAAAGTTAGTGTTTGTTTACGTTGAACAGTCTTGTGGAGATTCATTTTTTTGTTTGATATTAGTTTGTAATTACAGTAATACATTAGACTTGTGATATTTGCTCTTTCAAACATTGAGTCATTTCTCTAAAGAAGTAAAAAGACTCGACACGTCTCATTAAACAATATGGATTTTCAGAAAGCATTATTGAAGTTCTTTTTTTTTATTGGCTGAGCTTGACTAAGCTTTTCATAGACAACATTTATTTAATGTGATTTCCCTTTTTCATTATACTCCGTTCTATTCTTGTCCATCATGGCCTTCTGTTTATCTGCAAAACCATCATATAACTCACAAAACATCATTGATGTGATCGCACTCATGTCTTCAGGCTCCACTGGATCATTTCAAATAGCCGCTGCAGTGATGAAGTGCAGAGATTTTATTTTCTGTTCTTCTTTGTGTTTCAGTGCCAGAACATATCAAGTTTAGTTTCAGCCAGCCTCAGTCTGCCAATTAGAACAGCAGCACCTCCACCACTGTAATCCGCGCCATCAGCAATGCCAAGAGGGCCCAAGCCAGCGGCCAGCCCCAAGCCCTGCCTCGCTACCCGCTCCGTCAAGTTCCGCAGCATCTCTCTCAGCACAAAAAGAAGCCGCTGTTGAAGTGTGGGCCATCGCTCACGCTCCTGCTGCCACCCTGGGAACTCAAGTGCAGCTCAGCTCTAGTCAGCAAGGGGAGCTTACCACCGAGAGGTCTGTCCTACACTGCGCCCAAAGCCACCTCTCAGGTACCTCCACAAGTTCAACTTCAGCTTCTGAGCATTTGTAGGGCGCTTTTCTCAGTTTTAACTGTCTCAAAGCACA
>SOMO01000189.1:14127-27627 GCA_028128575.1 Paedocypris carbunculus | reverse complement strand
AAATGTGCATCATGGTGTTCCTGGGCTGGACAATGACCAAGTTTGGCTTATAGTATGTGTTATATACTAGTATAATTTAATTGAACCTGAATCTTTGGAATTGGATCCACTGACTGTCAGGATTCAGTTTCTGTTGGGCTCTTATTTTGACATTGGCTAATGGGAACTGGCTGTACCACATCGATATGTACATGTTGTGAAGCAAAGAATACTTGTTCTTGTCATTCTAAACCTGAGACTGGCATGAACTGAACACAGCTTCTTCTACAAGAAAGCAAGCAAGCAAGCAAACATGAAAATGTGAATGTGTGGTGGCGTATTGGTGCTTCTGCAGATGGAAATGTTAGCGAATCCAAATATTGGTGTTTTACTTAAGTTTGTGTAGAGCTACAAATAACTTTAAACCGTTTTCTATATCTTTTGTCAATCTGACCTGATCTGGTGTTTCTTTCTTCAGGTTTGGAGCATGCTGATTTGGATTCTCAATATGAGACTTCACCATGGAGCACTGCATCACCCTGCAGTGACTCGAACAGTAACTGGGGAAAAGTTATTGTAGAAAAGGGATCCTGGCCCTCCATCACTGGTAGTGACCCAGAATTAACTTCAGAATGTATGGATGCTGACTCTGCCTCAAGCTCTGGCTCTGAAAAAAATCTTAGTTTGATGGCAACTGGGAACATCAGTGGTGACAACAATGGCAATAGACAAGGTTCTCATTTCATCGTTGCAAACAGCAGCAATAATGTGAGTAATGGAAGTGTTAATGGGCCTTGGGGTGTATCCAACGGCTCGATGCTAAGCACATGTCAAGCCCCCGGTGAGGGCCTGAGCGGCAAGCTGACTGAGAGCAGCCATGGCAAAATAAATGCATGGGGTACCCAAGGTTCCTCAACCAATGGTGGTATAAATCCAAGCACTTTGAACCCAAATGCCAATCATGGTGCCTGGCCAGTTCTTCAGAACACTGGTCCCAGCCCCCATGGGCCTGTTGGGATTGGTGGCACCAATGCTCAACAAAGCACCATAGGTCAAACACCCAGCATGCAGAGTGTCAACTCTAAGATGTCCTGGGGATGCCTGCAGGAAAACATGTCCGAAGCTGAAATCAATGGTACAAGCAAGGTTCCAAGTGGGCAGCCTCAAAACCTTAACACTGAATTTATTGGACCAAATAACACTACTACCATGATGACCTCTAGTTTACCAAACTCTACATGTTCAATGCAGATAAGTGAACTGCCCCCAGGCCACAGAACTTGGCCTGCGAGTGCAGGTGTATCTCCTCAGCTCCCTGTTTCTTCAGTCTCTAATGGCACTTCCATTTCTCAACATGGCAGCAGTGATGGAATCTGCAGTGGATCTTATGGTACCGCATGGGGCGTTCCGCCCAGCACTAATTTTTCTGGTGACAAATGTCCCGTCCCTAAAGGCCAAGCTGTGGGTGACACTGTGAATGCAACTCTAATGCAGTCAGGATCCAACAGTCCATCGGTCAGTGCTGCTGCTCTAAAGAATAATAATGGAATGAGTGGTCACGGAGGAGGTTGGGACTCTGCTCCCACTTCGTCTATATCATGGGGGGCTGGAAACAGCGTGGGCCAGGCTGGGATCCCTCGCCCCTGGGGAAGTGCCTCCTCTTCATCATCATCTTCCTCATCGTCATCTTCAAACACTGGCACTAAGGTCTCCAATGGCGAATGGAACACTTTGCCAAGCAACGCTCAGCATTCCAATGATGGCATAAATGGAAGCCGGAAGGGAACAAATGGATGGAAGTCTCTTGAAGACGATGCTCTTGGTATCGGGAGCTCTGGTCAAGCATCACAAGGAAGCACCTGGAACAAGTCTACAGGAAGTGAAGGAAGTGGTGAGAGCTCAGGAGGTAGAAGTGAGAGGGATGGACAGCGCAGTGGCAATCGACGGAGGGGTAATCAACAGGGGATGATAAATGCAGCTCTCTCTAAGATCGATGTGGACCCCAGGGTCCTGTCCAATACTGGTTGGGGACAAACTCCGGTTCGCCAGAATACTTCCTGGGACGTGTCTAATGCCGAGAAAAAAGTTGGGAATGGGCAAGCTGGGTGGAATATTGCTCCTCCCCCCCAGGTGACAAGTTCAAGTGGGTGGGGAAGGGATGGATCCAGCACCAACAGTAGCGATTCTTCAGTGCCTGGGTGGACCGAGCAGAAACCTTCAACTGGTTGGGTTGAAACCAAAGGGCCAGTTGGTCAAAGTGGATGGGATGACGCTTCTACCGATTCAGTCAACAAGGGTGGTTCCAATTGGAGCGGTGGCAAGGATGAAAAGTCCTCTTGGAATAATGCACCAAAGCCAAAGCAGGGAAGGAGTGGAGATGGATGGAGTGGAGAAAGTCTGAAGACGGGCCATTGGGGAGAACATCAGAAATCTGGATCCGGTGGCTGGGATAGCGACAGTGATCGTTCAGGATCAGGTTGGAGTGAACCTGGACGCTGTGGTACAAGTAGCACCTGGCGAGGCAGTGGTGGTGCTAACACTCCTGATCAGAGTGGTCCGGCCTCGGGATGGGGAGAACCATCCAAGACCAACACTCAAAACCAAACCTGGGGTGAACCAATCACATCCAACCACTCCAACTCTACCTGGGGTGAGACCACTCAGTCAAACAACAATTCCGAGTGGAGCAAATCTCAAGATTCAACCATGGGGACATTTAGAGCCCCAAACTCTTCTCAAACTGGAGGCCCAGTTCAGAACAAGCCATCAGGCTGGCTGGGCGGCCCAATTCCTGCTTCTTTGAAAGAAGAAGAATCCACTGGATGGGAAGAGCCCTCTCCTGAATCTATCAGGCGTCGAATGGAAATTGATGATGGTACATCAGCTTGGGGTGATCCCATTAAATACAGCGGCAACAGCGTGAACATGTGGAATAAGAACGCGGCTGGAGAACAGGATTGCATGAGTGTTTCTCAACCGCCCCAAGCCAAAAGTTCCATGGCTCCGAAGGAAAAGAACTCCAGCACAGGTGAGCCTTTTATGTTCTTCCAGTTGTTTAGCAGATATTACTCGCTCGGTTGTTTTATTTTCAGTCATGAAATCATTCCTGTGGAATGTCGTGGTTGTGCTTTTTCCACCCTCCCCCATCCCCCGATATGTCCTCCAGTGACGCATTATTGCTCTCCACTTCCACATGTTTGTATGTTTATTCCCAATTCACGTTCTGAACTCATGGAGTGTTTGAAACTACTGTGTTATGGTAGAGTGCTTTGGCTCGAATTATAATTATTCTTTAACTTGTAAAGATCTTGTTCCCACTTCATTTTGGCCGTGCACAAGCGCTGCTCTGAGAAAAACAGTCTTAAATTACCTTCTAACCAATGGCACAGTCATGTGGTAGCAACTCGATCAGCAAGGCACACATGAACAGGGCTATTTTTGAAGGAAGTATTCGGGGCATATGCTCAATGGTGAAAGTGCAAAAACCACAGTGGTTAAATGTAAGCGGATCCACCGAAAAGGAAGAGTAAACAAAGCTTACATAAGGTTGCTTATGCAAGGGTCAGATTTGTGTCAATGGAAAGTCAAAAGTATATTCTATTCCTCCTCCCCCTGTGTTTATTTACAGATATGAATGTGTAGCCTTATTGTAGCACATCATTGTAGCTAGGGTTAGCAACATCAAGGTGGTGGGTTCGATTCCCTGATAAATGCTGTATATGATAAAATATTTGACTTTTTATCTAAAAAAAATTTCTGCTAAACAAGTACAATGCCAATACTTTTTTTTTTTTTTTTACTTTTTACTATTTAATGAGATTTTAATGAGATTTAAAAGAATATTGATATATTGTAAATGAAATGTAATAATGGACTGTATTTGTTTAAATACGATAAATGCATTTATGTTTAGTAGTGCTATTTATTCTAAATTCTTGTGTTTTGTACGTCGTATATACATTTGTGGATAATAACAAAAATAATTTTATTATTTATTAATTTTGGCCACGTTGACCCGTTTTTCCTGATCATTTTATTTCTACTTGCAATCCAGTGTTGATAAAAGCTGGGATTTTAGCAGAGCAGTGATTGTAACTTGTTTTTTTTTTAAATATATATTAGGATGGGGAGAGACATATGGAGGGCCACAGAAAATGGAGTCTTCAACTTGGGGCGAGCCCCTCGGCCCCCCTGTCTCAGTGGACAATGGCACGTCTGCCTGGGGAAAGCCAGTGGACTCTGGTTCCACCTGGGAAGATCCACGGAGGGACAACTCTGGGGGAAATAGCTGGGGCAATGCTGCAGTAGGACCGCAGTCTCAGCACAAGTCTGGTATGTTTTCCTTATTCTTGGTAACTTATTTCAAATTAATATTCCTTTGTTAACATTTTACTAAAAGCCTTTTTAAATGGTTAATTTCAAGGATCAAAACCTATGCAAGACAACTGGTGTGGAGAGGAGATCTCAATGGGAGGACACTCCACCTGGGAAGAGGAAGAGGAGGTGGAGATAGGCATGTGGAACAACAATCCATCTCAAGACATGAACCAAACGGGAAACTGGTCCTACAGGAAGATGCCCCCAAAGGTAGAAAACCTTTTTTTTACGTCAGCATTCTGATCAATATGGTGTCATCAAACTTTTTAAGATAGGGCAGGTTTGCATTGTGGGAAGGGGAGAAATTGTCCCAGTTGTGGTGTTGTGTGCACACAGTGATCATTTTTGTTGTTCATGTTTCTGTTCTCAGCTGAATAAAGTTCCTAACAAGCAGGATGATCCTCCATGGATGAATCATATGGTGAAGCAGTTCAACAACATGTACCCTGTAAGAACAAATGCTTGCTTCTGTAGAACTTTTGTTGACGCATGATCAAGTCAAGACATTGTGTTGAACGTCGTTTTAACCATATTTTTTTTACAGAGAGATTCTGAAGATCCTTTAAAGAGCAATAAGATGGACATGTCTGGAGGTAAGCAGTCAGTCAAGACATCATTAAATAATAGTGTTAATTAAGTTGATTTAACTGTATTTGATTTATTTAATGTTATTTTTTCTGCAGGGATGATTGACAAGCGCATAGACGTGGACAGGCATGTTCTCAATANTCAAGACGGCATTAAATAATAGTGTTAATTAAGTTGATTTAACTGTATTTGATTTATTTAATGTTATTTTTTTCTGCAGGGATGATTGACAAGCGCATAGACGTGGACAGGCATGTTCTCAATATGAGCGATTATGGAAAGATTTCAGTTTCCCGCCACCAAATACACAAAGACTCACCTGTGGAGCGCAGTCCCTATATGGATAAGGTGAGTTCTACAGTGTGGTCTTTTTTTTTTTTCCACCACAGCTTCCTGTTTGGTAGTTTGGCGCCCTCTGTGGAACAAAACCGTTACTGCAGACTAAAATCCATTCTTACTTTTAATGTCATTGCTTCCTAAATTGATCTAAAGACCTTTTATCAGTTTGATACTGCCCACTATCAAATATAACATATTGGCTCAAACAACGCCTCTTCATTCTTCAAGCCAACACACACACACACACACACACACACACACTTGTACAGAAGTGATGTGGTGTTTCTTGCATCTTTTACAGAATGTAAACATGTACGGCGTCAATAATGCAGCAGCAGCAGCACAAGGACGGACCTCCCAACAGCCCCCCGCACAACTCCTCAACTCCTCGCAGCCCAACATGCGCAACCAAGTGCCTCCTCCACTACTTCCCTCTCAGGTAAACGTCTGTATGAGCGACAAGATGTTCATAGGGATTAAAATCCACAAAGATGTATTTTTTCCCCCCATGAACGTTAATTGCAGCTAATTTTGTGTTATTTTTAGGTTCCACCGCCCCTGTTAAAATACTCTCCCAATAACCAGTGGTTTAACCCACAGCAGGTGGCCATGCTGAACCAGCTGTCCCAGCTCAACCAGCTGTCTCAGCTCTCTCAGATCAGTCAACTACAGGTAACTATTCATCCACACCGGGGGTGGGCAATTGTTTTTCTGGGGGGGGCAAATGTCGGAAAAAAAATATATTGTGGAGTCCCGAACTAACAATTAAACTCTAAAGTGAATGTACTTCTTCACTAAATAAAATAAATAAGTGGTATTGAATTTACTTCTTAATGTAGATGAATTTAAAAGTCAAAGTCTTTTATTTTTCTGGATACATAGCGAGTCTCATTTCTGTGTGACAGTGAAATTTTGTCTACCAATTCCTTCGGAGAAAAGCATTTCACCTTTTCTTTAGCTGTTACTAAAAAAGAAAGAAATGACTGAGTCTGAGGCTGAGTCTGTAAATGGCCCGAAATGTTTTAAATTGTGGTGGTTGTTCCTGCCCAATTGTCCACTTTTATTTCTTTGCTAAGTTAATTTTTGCAGTAGGTCTCTAGTGTGAATCGATGAGAATTGAAAGTGATTCCCCTTGTGGTTGTAAACTGAACGTGATAGAACACTATCTGCCTAAACTGTGCTTTTTTTCGCTTTAACATCATTTATTGGATTAAAAAGCGCGCCATTAATGTATTTTTCCAAACCAAATTTCCCATTTAGATAGCAGTCAATTCTTAAACCTGTAGTGTGATTTAAGTGCACCTCATAGTCTGAGTTGCTACTTATGCTCTCTGTTCACTTTCCAGCGCCTTCTCTTGCAACAGAAAGCTCCGAGTCAGAGGCCGATGGCGGTCAACAGTCGTCAGCAGCAGGACCAGCAGGTTCGCACTGGCTTGTGCTTGTGTTTCCTTCATCAGCAGCTCATCTGTGCGCACTCTTGTTCAGGGTCGCGGTCTGGGCCCATCCCAGCAGATGATCCAGCCTCCCCGTCACCTGGACCCCTCCCTGATGAAGCAGCAGACGTCCCCCCAGCCGCCATCACTGCACCAGCCCAGCCTCAAGACCTTCATGGACAACTACAACGACATGCAGAAAGAACAAAGCCCCCTCAACTCCTTCAGCAATTTCTCTTTAGGTGGGTTCTCGACGGTTAGCTGCCTTTTATTGTCCAGGCAAATTTATTTTAATTGGTTTTTAATTTACATTTTTTTTATTTTTTTTTTNTTTTACAATATTTTTACTCTAAATCTGAGCATGCTGCCTGTGCCAGGATGATTTTATTTTGTATTTTATATGCAGTCCCTGGTTCTCCCTTATCCATGGAAGCTTTTTTCTGCTTTTATTAAAGTTGATATGTTTTTTTTTTTGCTTATTGTAACAGGAAATACGTCCGACGTGTCATAACTTTATTCCTAATGGCTGATGTTTTTTTTCTGTGCCCTGTAGGTTTGAGCTCAAACTTGAATGTAAACAACCTCGACATTAATAGTGTTGGTTTTAAGGAGACACAGTCCCGTCTCAAGAAGTGGACTGCAATGGACATTTCCGTTAACTCGCCTCTCGATCAAAACCCCAGCAAATCTGGTAAGTTTGATTTTTAAAGCTCTCTTAAATATTACAAAGTAGTAATTGTCAGACGAAAGTGATTAGATTTGAATTTGTAATAAGCTGCTGGTTAATGGTAAATAAATGTTGGTTTGTATGCTCTGTAGGTGCTATAACGTCTGGCCTGAGGCTTGACGATTCACCCTTCGGTCCANCTCTCTTAAATATTACAAAGTAGTAATTGTCAGACGAAAGTGATTTATTTGAATATGTAATAATGTGTTGTTTAATGGTAAATAAATGTTGGTTTGTATGCTCTGTAGGTGCTATAACGTCTGGCCTGAGGCTTGACGATTCACCCTTCGGTCCATATGACTTCATGAATGCCAGTAACGCTCCCATCAGTCCGCCGGGCTCTGTTGGAGACGGCTGGCCCAGCCGTGCCAAATCACCTCATGGTTCCAACAACGTAAACTGGCCACCAGGTCTGAAAAAGTTTCAAATTGTAAATGTAGTTAAAATGTATTAAATTCGATATTATATTTAATCATGAAATTCTGTTTGTACTTTTCTCATACGTGGGCCAAATAATGTATCTATTTAAACAATTTTCATGACTAATTATAATCATGAAAGTATTCTAAATCAAACATTTTCAGTTATCTTAAAAAAAAATCTTAAAGTAGGCTTAAGTTAATTTTAAAATAATTTAAAAAAAAAAAACAATTAATTATTCCTTGAAATGGCTTTCTTCTGGTTTGCTACTTCTCATGCATTTATTTGTTGGTTGGTGTTTTTTGTGCAGAATTCCGTCCTGGTGAGCCCTGGAAAGGATATCCGAACATTGATCCTGAAACGGACCCATTCGTCACTCCTGGTAGTGTGATTAATAATCTCTCCATTAATACAGTCCGGGATGTTGATCACCTCAGGGACCGGAACAATGGTAAGGAAGCAGAAACTGGGTGCCAGGTTTNTCTGGTTTGCTACTTCTCATGCATTTATTTGTTGGTTGGTGTTTTTTGTGCAGAATTCCGTCCTGGTGAGCCCTGGAAAGGATATCCGAACATTGATCCTGAAACGGACCCGTTCGTCACTCCTGGTAGTGTGATTAATAATCTCTCCATTAATACAGTCCGGGATGTTGATCACCTCAGGGACCGGAACAATGGTAAGGAAGCAGAAACTGGGTGCCAGGTTTNTTCTCATGCATTTATTTGTTGGTTGGTGTTTTTTGTGCAGAATTCCGTCCTGGTGAGCCCTGGAAAGGATATCCGAACATTGATCCTGAAACGGACCCATTCGTCACTCCTGGTAGTGTGATTAATAATCTCTCCATTAATACAGTCCGGGATGTTGATCACCTCAGGGACCGGAACAATGGTAAGGAAGCAGAAACTGGGTGCCAGGTTTCATTTCACACATTAACACGTCTGTTTTCACAGGGCCATCCTCATCACTTAACACCACGCTGCCTTCAAATAGTGCCTGGACATCCATTCGTGCCTCCAACCACAGTAGTTCCCTCAGCAGTACAGCACAAAGCACTTCAGGTGTGTGCTCCCCTTCCTCTGTGCTGAAGCTTCAGTGGCCTGCACTTGTTCATCTTGATTTGTTGTTGTGTAGCCAGAAACAGTGACTCGAAGTGGTCTCCTGGTTCCGTCACCAACACCTCTTTGGCTCACGAGCTGTGGAAGGTTCCTCTCCCCTCGAAAAACATCTCTGCTCCGTCCCGTCCCCCGCCGGGCCTCACGGGCCAGAAGCAGCCCTCCTCTTGGGACAACGGCTCTCTGAGACTGGGAGGCTGGGGGAACTCCGAGTCCAGATTCACGTCTGGTGAGTGTCAGCGTTTCCAGTCAAGCTGGTGGAGCTTATGAATCTGACGGATGGATGATTGTTCACAGGTTCTGGCTGGGGTGACAGCAGCTCAGGGAGAACCAATTGGCTCGTGCTCAAAAATCTCACACCTCAGGTAAGATGGTGTCATGATCAAAGATGATCAACCTTTCAAAATTTTGGACCCATAATTGAGTTTGCTGTGATTTATTTTTGTATTTTTTTTTTTTATGAGCCATAACATATATGAAAATTAAATTGTAAGTTAGCCACAAAAATTCCAAGCTTGGTNAAAGCCATTGGTTAGTCGAGGCACCACTATATTAGCGTACAATCATAACATCTACCTCTAATATTATTAGGTGGTCTAGAAATACAAAAGCTGGCCTCGCGTAACACTTCTGGCCCCAGGGCCGAGGGTAGGGCATCACTGATCTAGAGTGTTTGACCTAGGTCTGTCTGTCTTCAACTTTTTTAATTTTGTGTCATGTAACATGACAATTTAAAAGTCATCCTCTCCCAGACGGTGTCAGAAACAGAACTTTACCCTTGTTTTGCAGATTGACGGCTCCACGTTGCGAACTCTGTGCATGCAGCACGGTCCACTGATCACATTCCATCTGAACCTTCCCCATGGCAATGCTGTCGTCTGCTACAGCTCTAAGGAGGAAGCGGCAAAAGCCCAAAAGTCACTGCACATGTAAGTCCGTAGTAAGGATGTAGACTATCAGTGAAGCAGAACAACTAAATGTATACAACTAATATGTATTAATTGTACCCTAAACCTTGCTGTTGGATTCCCTGTACAGGATATGAATCCTAAAAATGTTAAAATGAGTGATTATGCTTATGTATTCATGGGCGTGCTTTATGATAGATTTTCCAATATTATCCAGACTGTAAGGTGCACTTGAAATCCTAAAAAGATCTTCAAAATTGACTGTATAATCCAGGAAATGTGTTTTGTGAGGAAAAATAGGTTAGTTATTAATGTGGTCTTAGTTATAGTCTAAAAAATACAATGTTTTTTCATATTGGTTTATCACGCTCACATGAATGTTGTGCTGATAAATGCCCAGGTTTTGTCACTCTTGAGTTATTTTCACATGCAAGTAAAAGTCCTAAACTCACGGAGATTCTCCTCTTCCTCTTCTTCCTCCTCAGGTGCGTTTTAGGGAACACTACCATTCTTGCAGAGTTTGCTAGTGAAGAGGAAATTAATCGTTTCTTTGCACAAGGTCAGTCAATGGCTGCCTCTCCTAGCTGGCAGACTCTGGGCTCTTCTCAGAACCGGATCGGATCCATTGAGGGTTCCCACCCCTTCCCGAACCGCACTGATCCCAATCACTGGAACGGCAGCGGGCTGTCAGGGGCCGGCGGGGCAGACCTGCACGGCTCGTCACTCTGGGGTGTGTCCAATTACTCCAGCAGCCTATGGGGGAGCTCCAGTGGCAGTGAGGGCGGGGCTATCAACAGCCCCTCCCCCATTGGCTCCTTTCTTCCCGTCGACCACCTGACAGGTGGCGGGGAGTCCATGTAGTGCATCTTTCACCTCCTGACTTAAAACAAGAAAAAAAAAAGCATACAAACCTGTGACCTCAATGTGGAATAGTTAATCATAATCATATGACCATATGACAATATGATGAAAAAAAATCAAATGGCACTAGTTAGACTTTCTTCACTTACGACAAGTAAAAAGAAAAAAATATACGGGGTCACCCTGTGGAAACAAGTTACGTTTTTATTTCTTCTGCACATATGTCCACTTTGTTTTAGCCCAAAACATATCAGTTCGAATACTTGAATCATGCAGGCCAATTCTATAATGTGAAAGGATGTATTTACACTTCCAGGTAGTGCTCTTCATTCAGAAAAAGAACTTCTAATAGCTCATCCGTTTATTCATCGTGATTTTTTTTTTTTTTTTTTTTTTTTCAAATTCCAGTTTCCTTTTTATTTTCTTTTTATCATTTGCATTTTGTTTGCTGACAATGTTGGAGTTTGAGCTTTTTTAACTTTGCACTGAATGTGGTTTTTCTCAGTATAATCTGCAATATGGAGGGAGCCGACAGTTCCAGTGTAGTTGTTTACTCAAGGACGTTCTTAAAGTGTGCGCTCTACTATGCCTTGACGTACGCCTACCTTATCGTGGTATCGTGGAGTTCGAGATCAAGAGAAAAAGAAAAACAAAAAAAAAAGATGCTGATTTAGGATTATTCGAGGATATTACAGAAATAAGTATTGCACCGATTTTGTTTTAAAACTAAAGAATTTAGCTCTGCAGTGTAAGAAACTGTAGCCACAGCTGTGACTTGCAAACCCGACCTGCAAGCCAGGGGGAACAGCACTTTCAGATAGGCTTTCAATTTTCTTTTGGAGGCATCACAATGTGCCCTCTTGTTTACAAAACTTTTTGAGGGGGAAAGTATGGTCATTCTTCCTTTTATTTTAAATGAAAAAAAAAAAAAAAAAAAACAAGAAAAAAAATAATAAAACGAAAAATACAGACAAAAAAAGCGACAAAATAAAAAAAAAAAACAAAAAAAAAATTGTTGAGGATGAAGACAAAGCTTTCTATCTCTGGGAATACTGATCAGTGTTTGGCCATGTCATTGGTTATTTTATCTATTCCTCTTGTCTGCTAAATAACC
Organism: Paedocypris carbunculus; assembly: GCA_028128575.1. Taxonomy (NCBI): domain Eukaryota; kingdom Metazoa; phylum Chordata; class Actinopteri; order Cypriniformes; genus Paedocypris; species Paedocypris carbunculus. Next base: position 15,769 of record SOMO01000189.1, on the reverse strand, counting down.
AGCATGGTTCTCAGGAAATAAAGCCAGTTTCCCCCCCATAGAAGCTCCTTGTAGGAAAGTCCAACTTTTAGCACTGAAACTACTTATAGCTCTGTAAGTTTTTCTCTGCCAAATAACTGCTTTAAGCTGGAGACATTCTACATACTGCTTTTCGGATATGCTGTTTTTTTTTTTTATTATTCTAATTATTATTAATGAGTGGATATGGTTTGCTGAATCGCTATCTAGTCCTTCTTCTCTTTTCCCACTGAGTGGCTGGATGTGTTTGCTCCGTGACCGTGGAAGCGAGCGTCAAACGTCATGAGAAAAAGCAGACGTCTGTAACTATGCATACTGTAGCCCGCGGCCCGGCCTACAGAATCGCTTTTTCTTTATCAGAAGTACGTTTTATGTTGCGGTAACTTGCATTTTTTTTTTTTCCTCGTTTTTTTGTTCGTTCGTTTTTTTTTTTCCATAACCAGCGCTGGTGTTTAAGAAAACCGTGGTTATTTTAACAGTGCAAAAGTCGTCCACATTTCATTGCCTTGATTCAAATTGTGTCTGGAGATGCAACAAGTCAAGTGGCTTTTAACTGTTTACAAAGAGAAAATGATTGTAACGTGTACAGTTTGGTTTGTGTTGATCGAAGTTCCGTACAATAGTAATAAATCGATGTTTTGGCTGCTCATTACCATTTTTAGTTTATTTTATTTGTCTTTTCTTTCTTTTTTTTTCTTCCTCCTGTTCCCTTCCTCGAAGCTGGCTGGTCATTGAAAATGACTTGCCTCTTGTACTTGTGGCCAAGGAAGGATGGATTAGAGGTGAATGTAACCGATCGCTGGTAGTTTAAAAACGTGACCTTAACTAAGACGCGTAGAGAGAGTTTATTTACCGTTTTATTGCTTTTTTTTTTTTTTTTTTTTCACCGGTGCACAATTTTCCGAGATGCTTTGAAGAGGACGAGAGTGAGACGTCAGCATTAGGCTAAGCCACGGACCTTAAGAATCGTTTCAGCCGTTTTCTCCGTTTTGTTTGCTTTGGCGAATCCGTATTTGATGACCTAGTCGCGCAGCCCGAGTATTACCCGGATTTGTTGGTGTGCCAGTATTGAAGCATTTTTAAGTAACCGCTTTACCAAATAGAACTCAATCAAAAGACTTGTTTACTTAATTCCAGGCCTGGCTTATCTCATTTTGTTTGACAAATTCTGAGTGGAACATGACAAACGGGAAGAACGGAAACGGAAAATGCGTTTTTGGAATTGCACTTGGTGTATATAAAGAGCTTGTACTGTAACTGTGAGTAGCTTTGGCGGTGAGGCGCGAGACTTTGCCTTGAGTCGGTCTGTCAGCGCGTCAAAGGCGGGACTTTGTTTACTCCCATGATGCAACTGTGCTTTGTCTGTGTACGTCCCCGAGCTTCTGGCTCCTTCCTCGCCGTCTGGACGCTCGTGTCATTTGTGGCTTTGTTTTCTGAAGGAAACTTTTGAAAGTATAGGGAAAAGCCATTGGCACCCAGTTGATTTCCACTTCTCTTTTTGTCGTCGTCTTTTCTTAACTCCTTGTTTTTCGTTTCATGTCCGTGCAGCCCTTAGTGTTGGACGCTTTGAGTTTTTCACTGTCATGCCAAATGATCGGAAGGTTCGGAATCTGTTTTTTTTTTT